>JAQIUQ010007449.1:25000-256065 GCA_030378365.1 Hybognathus amarus | reverse complement strand
AAATCAGATCCAAGAATTAATTGAATAATACAAACAGTAGCCTACCAGTCACTGTACCATGTACATTGTAACATGTTGTCACTAAACTTAATAAAATTCTGTTTAGTTAGCATATGTTTTGAAAATCACAATAACACATTGTGATGCAAGTTGTTGTTTTTTTTTAGATACCCATCTGTTTCTTGCTATCGTGATAATACCGTATACACAGTAATAAAAGCTTAATCAATTAACCGCAGCATGAACATTTGATATCGGTGTGGTGAAGAGATGGGTCAGTACATGCACTGTCACCGTGTCACTTTTGGCTTGACCTCAGGGGCTTGAGTTGACTGATCTATCCTAAATTCTCATTTTTAAAGTGGCGCAGCAGCGCCGCTGTGAGGGCGCCAGTGAACTGCGCTTCCAACAAGCCCACGTTGCAGCAGACATCCACGGTATAGATTTAAACGCCCAGAATCTGTCAAACAGATCGGATCCTAAAAATACGATTCTCTTGAGGGGTCAAGGCAAGTGACTCTCTTCTAATCAATGTCATGCAATCAGCACCGTTGTAACGTGGCAATCTGCTAACTTTACAATCAAATCTGAAATTCCCCAAACAGTATGTCGAATAACCGTTACAATATGTGCAGATGTATAGATAGGTAACCATTCTAAATTGAAAAGAACACGTACCTCGAGCAGCTGGAAGATAACTTAATCCCAGGCTTCACCTGTCTCCATCCAGAGACTGTTAAAGGCCCTTCAGTTCCTGTCTGTTGGGGTCACGACTATGTGTTCTTGGTCTTCAGTCGTTTTTCAGACTGTATCACTGAGTTATTGACCAAAATATGCGATGTATTTCCTTACATGACAAAACGGCAAATTGAGACTCCACTATCCAAAAACACAGTAAGCCACATGTTTCCAGTCAGCGTGCGAAGTGGCTCATACCATTATGATCAGGCGGAGGGGTGTCAGAACTGTCGCGTCCATTATAACATACTGTGAGAGACAACGGCGTCGTATTAAAACACTGTTGTTCTTTTTTAATAATGTATTAATTTATAAAAATGTTAAATAAAAACGTATACGGTTCATAAGATTTAATAGCTTGATGACTAATGGATGGTATTTCCTGTCTGAAACTCCTAAATAACCTGACGTAACATGTAAACGTAGCGTGCAAGTTTGTTGTGTTCAATAGAAATCAGCAAAAGAAAACGAATTAATCAAGTCAAATAGAATAAACTATTTACACGTGCTTAAATATACAGTGGCTTGCGAAAGTATTAAAAATATTACATTTTATCTTTTATGTTGCTGCCTTAAACTAAGCCTACTTTAAAAAAGCAATTTATTGCAATATTCTTCACAGTACACCTGATAATGACAAAGCAAACAACAGGATTTGTGACAGCATTGCAAATGTATATTTACAGTTAATATATATATATATATATATATATATATATATATATATATATATATATATATATATATATATATATATATATATATATATATATATATATATATATATATATATATATATATGATTACATTGCATAGCCTACTCATAACCCTTTTCTGGGACATCTTGAAATTAAGCTCAGGAGCATTCAGTGCTATCGCTTGTAGATTTTACTTTCAGTTCAGGTGTAGTTAACCTGTGGCAAATCCAGTTGAATGGGTCAGAGGCTACTTTGGAAAGGCACACACACCAAAGGATCTAACAGCTGAAAAAACAAGCCATGAGGTCAAAGGAACTGCCTGTAGAGCTCAGAAACAGGATTGTGTGAAGAAAAAATTTGGGGGAAGTACAACAATAGACATAAACATTGTGCTGTATTGAAGATTCACAAAAGCGTGTAGCCTCCACAATCCTTAATGGAAGAAGTTCGGAATAACTAGGAATCTTCAGTTCCCTCGAGGCTAAACTGAGCAATCGACGGAGAAGGGACTGGGTTAGAGTGATGACCAAGAAGCTGGTGTTCACTCTGAGTTTAGCTCCATATACTGTATGTAGATAAGATGAATCTACAGAAGAACAAACATCACAGCAATACTCGACCAATCTGGGCTAAATGGCAAAGTGCAAGCCTCTCCCAGCAAAAAAGCACCTGAAGGACTCTTTCAGACTGTTGAGAAAACAATACTCTCTGGTCTGATGAACCTCAGTTCCATTAACTGATAGCACCACCACTTCCTGATTATAGGTATGTCAGACTGGTAAAAGATTGCAATTCAAAATCTTCATAGTATTTATTTTATCTTTTTACTTTGTAAATGTGTTCTCTCAGTCCTTTTTTGCTTAAATAACCATAAATTGATGCAAACTCACCGCAGCAAAATCAGATGCTTAGCACTCTGAGTGCAGTTACACAGCTGTATAGCAAATAAAAGACCACCAACCATCAGCATGAAATATCCCACAATTCAGTCCCTCCCTATCGTGAAGAGGGGCACCCTGTTAATTATAGACAACATGGAATGATATATATATATATATATATATATATATATATATATATATATATATATATATATATATATATGTGCAATAGTTTAGACTATTAGAATATATATAACACAATAAAAAAATATTATTTACTCAGATGGGCAGTCATATGTGAATAAAGGCATAATTTGTCAGTGCTGCAATAAAAATGTTAGAGCTCTTATGTTCAGAGCCAATGGTTTGGTTTTATTCATTTACTATTGTAACAGTGTCTGGTTGCGTATCCCTTGTTTGTCACTAGAGGTCCTCGTTATCACGGTGTCCTTCACTATTGACTTTATTTCCCAGCATCCTGTCTGTCACTCGTCATCAGTTCTTTGCACTCAGCTGTTCATTGTTAGTCTTGTTAAATTTGTGTATACATTCCCTGTCTATTGTTAGTATATGTACGGGGTATTGTTATGTCACACCACTTCTAAGGTCTGTTCTTGTTCTTGTTCTGTTCTGTTCTTGTCTTGTGGATTTGGTCAATAAAAAATAAATAAAAAAATCGATAATAACAGCTTTAAAACCATGTCAATGGGCAGCTGATTATTATTTTCTCTTCTCGATCAGCATCACACTATTTTTCTCTTTGTTTTTATCTTGCCCTGTCTCTTTCCTCCTAAAGTTGGATTTTTTTAATTTACTAAAGGCTACAATTTGTATTTTATTCTCAATATGTACACACACTGTGCCTAACATGATAAAAAAGGCTTTGTTCATGTTTCTTGTCCCCTCACAATGACAGTAGCCTAAACTTATTACACGTAGGCCATGTTACATAGGCCTATTTTCAGGTAAAAATGGCGAAATTAGACAAAAATATTAGTTTGCCTAATTATTTGTCTATTCGTTTAACATTTATGACCAAAAAACTATCAAATATATACTTACATCTTATCTCTGCACTTGACCGTACACTGAAGCGTCAAGTTAAAATTCGCGCTCAGCGTCTGTGAACATAAAGCCCGCCTACTTCGATTTGATTGGTCATCTCAAATATTCTGACATTGACGAGCGGTGACAGACCAATGAGGCTCTGAACACACACACGCACACACACACCTGTCAGCTGTTTCTGACGTGCTCTCTGCTCGGTGCCGCTGCGGATTGAAGATGAAGAACGCGCTGAATCTGATTATAACAAGAAGTTTGAAGATCGATTTTCATTAGGATATTTTGGTGCCCCCTCAGCACTTGGTGCCCTACGCACAGCGCGTGATGCGCGTGGTGGGAGCGGTGGCACTGGTCCCTGTTCCAGTCCTTGTTCAATTTCTGGGTGAACTAACCCTTAAGCCAGCTCTTGGTTCCCTGTCTGGCCATTATTGGACAAATTGATTAATTTGACCTGTCGGAGGACAGTGAATGTCCAGCCATTCTTAAACTTTTTTTTATTAATCGACACAGCAATAACCTGAGTTTTTGTATTAATTTTGGCAATAATTTTAATAATTAAGCTTAGCCTTATGCTAATTAGGCTTAAGCATAAGGCTTATTAGCCGCTTATATAGCCTGAAAGGTCTAGCCTGTGCACTGAACCAGTAATGATTCATTTCCTCCAGTTGGTTAATATTTCTTGTACTTTATGATGTCTATCATGTCTATATGGGCAGGGGCAGAGCCGTTAACGGCTCTGCGCAGCGTCAATTTCGTGTTTAAAAGTGGTGGGGACAAAAGATCAGAAAAATGGGCTTAGCGTAAGACAGTGAGTCAACAACACGAAAATACTCAGCACAAAACCCTCAACAATGTCAACTGCAAATGTAACAGTTCCTGCAACACTCAAAGCACCATAACATTACTGTACTGGGCTCGACATACAAAGCTTGTCCGGGACAAGTGGAGTGTTATTACGCCCCGCCCTTGATATTATTGAAGCAGTCCGCGCGCTGAACTCAGGTGTGTGTATAGCTGCAGAAGCTTTGCATGGGTATGGAATGGAAGCATATCTGCAAAGGGGATATCACGTAAACCGTGTAGTAGGATATAGCTTAATGAATACATTTTATTTCTGACTTGCATTGGATCAACGCTAAACTCAACTGCCTCGTTTTTAAACCATGTTCCTGACTCATTGCGACGATGCTTTGGCTCCTTTTGTGCTTCGCGCCTGCTCTTCTTATGGGTAAGACTTACTTAAGTCGTAGGGTATTATAATATGGCCGTCTGATGCGATATGCATACTTGTATGGATAACATTTAAAATCAAGAATAATAACTTTTAAAAATTATTTTAAAAAAATGTGTGGGTGAAATGCCGCCACAACAGAAGTAAGCCATTTGGCTTACTTAATTATAATTTTTAAGTATTCCTCGATAAAAAGATAATTATAGGCTAAATGTAGTAAAGCATTGTAGGGCACACAAGGTCACGGAAGTGTCACTAAATTTGGTTTTGCGATGCTGTATGTTCCAGTCTTTAATCTAAAAAATAACAGAGTAGCCTAAATAGAAAGAAGGTATGCAATTAAAGATTGCACATCAAAACATATCATTTAAAATGCAAAATATAGACTGAATTTCTTGACAGCTGTATATTTAAAATACTTTAGACTTAAGGAAATGGTTCTTCTTTCTTCTACTAAACAGACTTGATATCTTAAACTTTATTTACATTTTTTATTCTTTTACAACTTTGCCCTCCCATTAGATAAACAGATTTGAATTTCAAATTATGAAAGCACCCCAAACTCATACCATTGATGATGCTTATACAGAGTTGAGTCCAAGATATTACAAGGCTGGATAAAGCATTTTTTTCCCCAAGTGACATTTAAACATGAAATGTTTCATTACAGTATGTTATAGATAGTTGCTATAGCAAATGTATGAAGGAATGGATTAAATATGAAGTAAAACTTTATTTCTCATGATAATGACCCCTTTAAACTAAATCTTTGAGTTACAGTGTTTCAAGCATATCTAATTTCATCTTGCTGCCTCTTTCAGCCTCATTTGAAGTGATTGTCACTGATAAACATCTGCTGGCAATCCGTGGTGGTTCAGCTGTACTGGGCTGTGAGTTCACACCTGATCCTGACCTCTCCAACTTGTTGGTTACCTGGCAACGATTGGAAGACTCACAGGTTGTCCACAGTTTCTATTATCAGCAGGACCAATTGGACAGACAGAGTCCAGAATTCCACAATCGGACGTCACTTTTTATTTCAGAGCTTCATAAAGGAAATGCCTCTCTTAGAATTGCAGAAGTTAGACCGAAGGATGCAGGGCTGTACCTGTGCATAGTAAGCAATGCAAAGGGAACAGGAAGAGCCTTGATGAATGTGACTTATGGAGGTATGTGTCTTTTTTTACAGTTTTGGAAAAGTAATTCCAGTGCTTTGGAGTTTTGGAACTGAGAACTGGTACCTATTCAGGTTCAGACCAAATGATGTTTCGTTGCATTAACTGTGCATTCTTCCATCAACGTGGACGTCTTCCATACGAAAATGCTCAGTGATTCCTGTACTTTTCTTTAACACTGCTACTGAATTTAAAGTACTTCACTGAATTTACTGACCTCTAATTCCTGTGTAGTCTAATTGACTAAATTTATAAATTGTGATTCAAAAGCGTACAGCTTGGCTTTTATGAATTGATTAATTTTCATTTGATATAGAGTAAACTAAGAATTAGAATTAGACTAAGAATTAAGAACTAAGAATTAGAACAAGAATTAGAATTAGAAACTAACAATTAGAGTCAGCAGTGGTTTTGCTGTGTTTTTCCATATCATGTTTCATGTTTCCCATGGTCATGAAAAGCCTTGGAATATATAAAGTGTGATTTCCAGTAAACAGTGTCCTTGTTATGCTTCGTTAAATACATTTTATAAGCTAGAAAATTACTTTAGTGGTTAAAACAATCAATATTCTATTTATTTTACTTCAGTAAAATAGCTGATTATGTGTTTCTTTCTCAGCTCTTTACTCTGAGCCCAGGTTAAGCATCCATGTAAACTCCTCTGCATTGACAGTGCAGTTTGAGACGGAGGGATTCCCCAAACCTGAGGTGATCTGGCTGGACGAACATGGCCAGAACCTCAACTGTCACCTGGAGCCTTCCACGGACAGACAGAAGATGGGCTTTATTTAGTCAAGAGCAGCTATGAGGCCCAGAAGCCGGCGGTTAATGTCACATTTACACTAAAGAACCTCCTCCTGAACCAGAACCTTCAGAGACCCGTGTTCCTCAACTATGGTATGACTTTCTGTGTGCAAAGTGTGTGTGAGGAGGTGGCGGTTTGAGGAATGTCATCTGTTACTCTATGCATTTCAGGCATGTTTGACTTGCCTCAGAGTGATTTTTTTGGCTATTTTCACAACACAGAACTCCTTTGTCTACATTACGTTGGATTTCCACACCTTAAATAAATATGGAAATATAGAACAGTACATCAATTGATTCATCCACAGACTTCACTTTTCCAGTTGATGTAAGACCATTGGAATTGCATTGCAGATTAAGACTTGATAAATGAGAAATGTGAGTCTTTGAGGTGATTATGCAAAAGTGATAACATACTTTTGCCTAATTTAAAAAAAAACAAAAAAACAAAGCAAACTACTATAATGTCATTTAAAGAGGCTTGGATGTTTGTTTAACAAGCTAAAATAAACTAAAATGCTGTCTACTGAGACTGATTGATTTTGGCCGCACCCATTATTCTATAACCCAAAAGGTAATTAACAGCTATTTAAAAGGATCTAAACTGAAAATGATTCAGTGTTTTTTAAAATGGTTTGCCAAGATTAAGATCAAGATTAAGATACTTTAATTAATAGTCATAATTTACCCAAGCATAGGTTGTTCATGGATCAGCACGCCTATCAACCAATCATATTTAGTGGTTTGGTTTAGGGTTAGCCTGTGGGTTTGAACTATCGTTTTTGATTTAACCGCTAATGGTTTGGTTTAGAAAATGGCCTATTGAAGTCACACCAACAGAACACACTTTAAATGTCTCCCTTTTCTGACCCATCACTTTGAACTCTTGGAGTTTGTACTACCAACTGCATATTTTTCTCTACACATTGGTCCACACTAAGACAAACTAGATCATGTGAAAGGGATCATATCTTTCTGAAATGCATGCACAGTAAGGTGGACAGGGAAGCATTATTTTCAAATATCTGGATTAATGTGGGTGTAGTATTGGTGGTTCTCCAGGAACAGGGTTTGGAAACACTAATTATAGCTGTGGGTTTTCCCTAAAATATCATTAAAGCTACACTGTGTAACTCTATTAGTTTATTCTTAGCTAAAACACTTAGTTCTTTCAAAATATATGTGCTCATTAATGTATATTTACTTCATTCAAGTAATAAAGTATTGTCGTGAGTGTATAATATGCCATTGAAAATACATACGGGTAAGGGGTTCTAATGTTGGTCGCCATGTTGCCCCTCCATGTAGAAAGTTCATTAGCCAAAGAGGGACATACCCGTTAATTCATAGACTTCGCCTTTCGCGTTTACGGTTTGAGTTAACACTCATGGACGAGGTCTAAACTGGAAGCCATGTATTAATCATGGATTACATTGGCCACCGTAGGAGTTAAAACGAAATCAGAATTGAGAGGAACAGAGACTAAAATTCACTGGATGGTCAAATACCTTTTCACCACTAGATGGGGGTAAAAATCACACAGTGTAGCTTTAAAATCTTTCAACAGAAGCATTGTGTCTTATATGAAAGCATGGAAGCTATTTGTCATTTTGGCCGTTTCTGTTATAATGCGCTACTCCACATATGATTATAACTTATTTTTCACGATCAGCGCAATGCATGATGGTATGTATGGCTTGGGCTTAGCTACCGTACTTGTTACACTACTTTTCAAAATGCATTCTGGGATATATTGAGTGGACAATATAGGGTATAATAATCATCACTATACATTCGGACAGCACTACAAATGCAAGCTCACTATATAGTCCACTATATAGTGAGTAATGGGTGATTTCTGGACACAGCAAATGATTTTTTTTTTTTTGTTGTTGTTCTCTAATTTCCTTTATCATAAGACTGTAATCTAACGTTATACATGAGTGGCCTGTTTTTCCCTTGTCAAATATTTGTGCCTCTGTAACCTAGTTACAAACATTTTCTATTAGTGGAGTCTCCAGAGAATTTCTAATGTAATGGACGTTAAAGGTTAACTAGTGGACAGAACACAGATGGAATTTTAAACAAACAAAACAAAATCAACTGTAAACTCAGACCTGCTATTCAGTGTGTCACATTGTGATTACAGAATACAAACAAGTTAATTCACAAATATAGCATAAATGGGTTTGGTTAGTTGTCATCCTGATTGTACTGATTGTACACCTCCAAAATATCCATATACTGAATTTTAGGGTTTGAAAGCTTTTTGAAGGTTTTTTTATTTTGTGAAATAAATAAACTGTATAATATCCTTCTGAATCTGGATTTAACAGTGCATTTGACACGTTCTGACCACATTAAGCAAAGCTTCTTTTTCTGTTTCAGATAAGGACACAACTGCAAATCAAGGCACCATCGCTCTTGTCCTGTCTGTGGTCTGCATTTTTCTGGTCATTGCCATAATTTGGTTTGTGCGTAGACGAAACAAGTGGAGACCTTCAGCTGTGATTGTGAATCATGTAAATTAATGATTACTTTTTGAAGCTATGACTAATTCTTTGCAATGCATGCATGTTTTCAACTGTTGCATTGCTGTGCGCATACAACACTGGCCATGTGAAAAGGAAGCAGATGTCTGTTCAGTGCACATACAATTCAGATTCTTTAACGTTTACGCTAGTAGAATGCTCTGAAAGAGCAGATGCCAACAAAAAAAGAGACTGAGAGGGAGTTTGTGGGTGTGCCGAAAGTCATTTCTTTGTATTCACTGCTTATTTATTTTTCTGCTGTGTATTTGTTTT
This sequence comes from Hybognathus amarus, assembly GCA_030378365.1. Lineage (NCBI taxonomy): Eukaryota > Metazoa > Chordata > Actinopteri > Cypriniformes > Leuciscidae > Hybognathus > Hybognathus amarus. Next base: position 246,669 of record JAQIUQ010007449.1, on the reverse strand, counting down.
TGTGCTAAATCTGTCATATGAAATTCAACAACAGGGGGACTCAACTCAAGCACTGAATTTTCAACAAAATATTTAATATTTTAACTGCAATAACCATGATTCTGGATGGTATGAATAGACAATTGATTTAATATTGTGCTTACCTTGACATAAATAATACACTAAACTTGTACATGTTTTGAAGTTTGTACTTGGATGCTTGTGCAACTATGGAGCATTTACCTTTTGTGCAACATGCAAGAGCTGGCTCAGTCATGTTCATGCCATCCATTCATTACAAACCCAAGACAAACATCATTACACACAATCTAACCGTTGCACACCTTTCGATAATAAGAATCTAAATTCCCTTAGAAACCCAGTGTTTACAGTCTCAACTGTTCACCGTTTAAGGGATTTTTTTCTGGTGTTGTCATTGTTGACACAGCACTAGAAAATTCTCTGCAATCTATAGACTTTTGTGCAATTAGCAATAAGTATAGGGAGGATACTGCCATGATCATGACAGCAACACCCTTAATGAATTGCTCTGTTTTACGCAAGTAGACTAATCATGGACCATAAACAATATTTATGGTTTTAAGGGTTTGTGAGGATGACAACATTGCTAAAATTCCATTGCTAAAAGTCCACATTGCTTTTTTGCTATTTTATTCTTATTCAATATGTGTTGCTTAACAGATAGAAATCTCTTTCCAGACAGCTCAATGGAAACCAATATATTTACAGAAAGCTGACGAGGTTCAAATATAGGGTTTAATTGGTTTTTTAAATAGTAAAAGCATCACAACAGCAAAAAGAATGGCGCTTATTATTGACAGAGAAATTATTGCTGCTGTCTTCCAGCTTCTACCTCCAGCCTCATTTGAAACTGGAAGAAAAAAACAAAACAGGAAAGAGACGATCAATGATGCAAACAGAATTCTGCTGTAAGAAGACAAACAGTGTCGTTTTGCTCAGCTGAAGTCAGTTCCTTGTTGATCCAGTTCAGTTCACTAACTGCAAAGTTCATAAGTTATCAATTCCGTTATAAAACATCTGGAGAAAACAGTGATATCATCATCTAGCTCAGTTCAGTTCGCATCTGATGGTGTCAATGCAAAAAAAAAATCAATAATGCATTGATTCTACCTCAAACGCACAATTATTACTATTGTTATTAAAATGAGTCTAGAGGATTTAGCACCAAATTGAAATAAAGCTTCAGATACAAGTGGTTACTTGAGGAAAAAATCCAAAGAAAAAATATATGTGATACATTTGAATGTTTATTCAGTCCAAAAAAAAAACATTTCAACATTTTCTTGTGTTTTTGGTTGAGTTTTCTTTCAACAAAAATGTGACCATGATATTTTTTGTGCTTCATATTCGTAAGGCTAACAAATATAGGGCTTCATTAAAGGTTTCCACTGCCTCGATCTGCACAACAGTGCATTATCTGTGACAACTTAAACGTACAATACAGTATGTTGTTCCATTCTCCTGCCTGTATATTTAAACATGCAACTTAATAAATAACTTTTGCTTGCTTTTAGAGGCTTTAAAAATCTTTCCTTTATCGCTGATTATGCTAAAAGCTAAAGTATCTATGAACTACGTTATACTGAACGTTCAGGTTGAGTGCCCATCGAGCTCCGAGAAAAGACCTTTACTGCCTTCAAAGAATAGAGAGGTCAAAGGTTAGCAACAACTTTATGGAATGGCAGATGAATTACATTCAGTCACATGATGTTGAATTAAAATCTATGCACCATACTTCCAACTGCCTTTTGTTCAATGATGACTCGCTAAAAATAGCAGCCTGCTTTCAGCCTTACCAAAATGAATGAAACAAAATAACTTGAGACGACAGTTACTGCTGAACTGAGGTTTTCGAAACCGAACTAGTTGTACTTGTTGACTGTAACATAATCATTGCAATTCCGATGCTGGCTGCTTTTTCCCACACACTATATTTTAGAAGTAATTACAACAACCCAGCATCTGTTCTGCCTCATGTTTGAGTAGGGTTGAACGTTATCTAAGAAAATACATTGAGTTAATTTCCTCCAGTTGTGGTTGTCTCTAAGAAAGACAACAGATCTAAGTTTATCATCTTATGTTAACTGTTTCCAGCAAAACTGGTTTGAAAATATACTGTTTCATTCTTTTATTATGAGGTGATGTGAGAAGTGTTTTTTCCTTGATAGTCAATTGACTATTATTCTCATTAAAATAAACATGACCTCATGCACACTGAAAATGTGCTGCAGAATTGAGAATGGATTCACAAAGCCTCTCAGCATGTCACATATCACTTAATTCAAAGTCACTTTCACAAAGACTGTGAACATCTTATTATATTCATGATGGATAAATCATGGCTATTATGGGTATTATACTTCCATTTCCATGGTGAAGAGGTCTAATCGATATCACAATTTTACCACACTAACCCCAGTGAAAACCTTTTGACATGCACTTAGTTCAGAGTGAAATAGAAGAATTTACCATAGTTGAGGAACACGGGTCTTGAAGGTTCTGGTTCAGGAGGAGGTTCTTTAGTGTAAAAGTCACATTAACCGTCGGCTTCTGGGCCTCATAGCTGCTCTCTACTAAATAAAGCCCATCTTCTGTCTGTCCGTGAGCTCCAGGCCATAGTCTAGGTTCTGGCCATGTTCGTCCAGCCAGATCACCTCTGCTCAGGTTTGGGGAATCCCTCCGTCTCAAACTGCACTGTCAACCCAGAGGAGTTTACATGGATGCTTAACCTGGGCTCAGAGTAAAAAGCTGAGACACATAGAGAGTTAATTTAGTATCTTCGGGAAGCAAAGATACACCAAAAGTAACTTTAGTCGTTTTAAAATCTCCTAAAGAATGCCCTATGTACTACTGTTACAGGCATTTGACTAAACAAAATCTTACACATTCAAATAGGCTACAGATAATTGTATAAAGGATATACTGCATATCAGTTAACATCGTCACAATTTAAAGTTTAAACTTTTGTTTTCCAAGCTTTAATAATAACGAGGCATCAAGAGAACTAATTTCTGTTTATTTTAAGGACAGCATACCCCCGTAGTCCTAGCTCCAACCTGGGCTTTCCCCGTCCCTTTAGCATTGCTCACTAGGCACAGGTACTGACCCACATCCTTAGGTCCAACTGAATTTATTCCAAAGGGTGGCATTTTCTTTACCAATCTCTGAAATAAACAATGATGTCCATGATGGTATTCTGGACTCTGGCGGTCCAGGTTGGTCCTGTTGATAGGAGAAGCTGTGGAAGACACGTGAGTCCTGTTGCCAAGTAAGCACCAGGCTTACAGGTCAGGATCTGGTGTGAACTCACAGCCCAGTATAGCTGTACGACCTCGTATCGCCACCAGAAAGTTGTCAGGAACATTCACCTTAAAAGAGGCTAAAAATAATGTGGTCTGACTTTAAGTTTAATGTAAGATTTGTTCTCACCTACAAAAAACAACAATTAAGATTTTGCAGCTTGAATTCAGAGTTGACCACCAGAGCATACATTACATGACAACACCAACAACTGCATGCCACTTAATGGTATCACTTTAACAAATTAGTTAGCCTAATCAAAACCCTTAATATCCCGACATCAATAATCAGATGACAAAAAAAAAAATCTTTATACTTAAGAGGCTATTATAAACATTACATCCCCTAATAGGCTAGAATAATACCTCACATTTAAGAACAAACATTATGAAAACAGTTTAATAAATATTGGTATGCATAACCTACAATGAAAAATAATATATCAACGGTTTGGAACTGCTGAACTGCTTGAAAACTAATGGTGGTGAAATGACTCTCGTATAAGGATTTACTTCATAATAATAATAACACGTTAAAACATTCGATTATAAACAAGCTTTTCTTACCAGCACCGACGATCCACGCGAAATATAAAAGAAACATCTTTGAGATGAGACTGCATCATTTCTTTCTTTCTTTCTTAGCAACACGTGTCAGTTAAATTCGTTGCTGTTATCATCTCAAGAGGCATATCCTTGTTTCACCGGCGCTACAAACCTTTCCAGTCCAGCGCATGCAGCTCGTGACTCTAACTTAGAGCACATTAGGTTTTATTATTGGTATCATCGTAGGTTTATTATTTTTAATCATGTAAAAAATCAACATGAAATAGGCTTTGTTAACAGTGCATATTTAGGACATTAACAGCATAACTAAGTTCTGGTTAAACAATTCCACCAACAAGTTTACTGTAGGCTAATCAACGATTCTAATTTATTAACGCAATAAATCGATCTTGCCTTATATTATTTCCCTAACACAATAAACCACGTAGCCTACAGTTAATTAAATATGCAAATCACTATAAAATATTAACTATAGCCTACTCTTTTGCTACACACTCAAAAGCAGGCTATGTACTTTTTCTTCACAAAAGTACAGTATAAGCTAATTATTAGTACACATTAGTACACACAATTAGTACACATTAGTACAAATGTATCAAACATAACATACTCAAAACCATTTAACTAATAAGAACATTTTAATATATATATATATATATATATATATATATATATATATATATATATATTATATATATATATATGTATATATATTGGTTGTGGTGTTATGGGTCCCATGGCAAACCAGTTGAGAACCAATGCTGTAGTGAAAATTTTGCAAGAGGCTATTTACCAAGGAAAGCGAGAGAGTTGATTTAAGAAATTGAAAGATAGGCAATAGGATTAATCAATTTCAATCTATCAAATCTATTAAGTTGCCTCGACAGTCAAGAATACAGAGAGAAATACTTAGAGTTATCTACTAAATAACCGAACTGTAAAGTATAATTTTAATGATATATCCATTGATTAAATTAATTACTTTTTCTTTCCTTGTGATTGTTTTGTTTTTCCATGTTTTTTTCCTTCCATTGCTGCTTCACACTCCAGTCCAGTTGGTGGCGGTAAATGACCAAAACTCGGATTATCAACCGCCATCAACACCAACCCATACAAGAAGAAGTTGAAAGTCCAGTGCACAACCAATGGTGCCAGACCAGTTTCATTTGCTTGAAGAAGAATATAATGGCGTTCAGCAGGTGACTATACTTTTACAAAGGTATCAGAGCTGAATTCGGAACTGTATACTAGTAACTTTACGTGTACCGTCTCTTTCAATGGCGGTATGCTTTTCCGATTTCAGCAGTAAATGCGTCTCCCACAAGTGTGTCTGCCTATATTTATATGGAATCACTATGTTCTGTATTAAAAAAAAATCAATAAATGGGTTGAATTGTCCATTTAAAAACATCGCATGAACGTTTCTTCAGGTGAAGTGTTTTGTCTGTTGTTGGTCGCGATCTTGTGGGAGGAACAAACCCCTTCCTGAAAAAAGGCTCAGAGGGCATTGAAGGAGTTCAGAGGGACAACAAACTCCTCCAGTTTTTGGCCGAGATCAAATTCCTTTTTCTTAATCTCAAGGTGTGTAATTATTTTATGCATGTAGTCTGTACCAGAATTTTTGTATATTTTATATAATTTGTATAACGTTATATTATCTATTTTATAGTATCTGGTGCCATTCTTGTTAAACCAAAGTGGATCAGTAGTTTTCTATTTCACTCTCGCTTCTACAGGTGAGACATTTCTAGGTATTGACAACTTATGTTAGGAATAGCATACGCTTACCATTTCTTCAGTTTATATGATTCTGAGAATAAATGAGAGAATATTATTGTATTGTTAGTGTTGAGATTTTAAGTGCTGTTTGTTTTGTAGATCTTTCTCTGGCCGTTCCCACAGTGAATTCCCTCACATTTCTGTTCACATTACTAATGGGTAAAATGCTTGGAGAGGAGTTTGGAGGAAAGGGTACGGTATTAAAGTACCTTTAATAACATCATTTACTCTGCCACACAGATATTTCACTCTCTGTCTCTCTTCTCATCTCATCTCAGGAGCTCTGCTGGGAATGTTACTCATCATGTCTGGAGTGACTTTGTGCATCCTGAGTTCTGTCTCTGAGACGGACGGCACAGGGCTCCGTAACACAAGTGACCACTAAAACATGTCACTGGACTGGAAGGTGAATGAGGAGATTGGTCGGCTCCAGCTATGTTGTCAAACATATTGACCTCATTGAAAACTGACACAATATCTGTGCTGCTTCTTTTTCTGTATATACCATCAACCTTTACCTGGACAAAACTGTATATCTGGAAACTGAAAAATGTATAACTTAAAATCTTTACTTGAACTGTTGGTGAAAATCCAAACGTTTTGTACTTTAATTACAACTGTGGAAACTTTTAAGCGTATGTGGATTATACAAAATACTTGTACATATTGTTTTATTATCGGAGGCTTATATGGATTTGTACTAATAATGTGGGAGTGGCCAGTGTTTAAATACCTTTATTGTTAAATGTATTTTATTTGCAGAGGTCATATTTTGTTAAACATAAGAAATAAAAAAAGCATATTTTTTTCTGTGAATCTCTACATGTTGAGGACACTGTTACTTTGACAAGTAATTTTTTTTTTTTTTTCAATTTTCTCAAATGCCGTTTTTTACGATCTCCATGTTCAGAGCCTGTGTGTGGATTGGGAAGGTGTGTCTCTGTTTCCAGCATCATCTTCAGCCTGGAGAGGGCGCTCAGCATCCCTGTCGAGTCTGTTCCTCATAGGAACCCAAAGTCTGATACATACACAAAGAGATTAACACAGTTTACACATAATTCTAATAATTTCTAAATACGTAATTCAATATTAAACTATAAATGATGCATTATTGGCTACCACAAGAAATTAAATATCAAGCCTTTACTAGAGATGGTACTACATGTGCATTTAAAAATTATTATGCATTAAAAATATTGTTTACAACTCATAAACTGACTGGTTCTTGCTGTGTTTCTTCACTTCGTGGGGAATGTTCAGAGACCCTGAGTGATGATGATGATCTGAAATGCTGAGTGTCTGACTCCTAAACAGGAATGAAATGAAAGAAATCCTCAAGGAAATCTGCATCATTTTATGAAGTTATATAATAATCCCTCTTAAGGTGATTTAGTTCCATGTAAGCCTAATTGAAAACACAATTAAGATGTTCAAAAAAAGTCCATGTTCAATGCACTGTCTCTTTACAGTGTCCTGTTTATTTGCATTGCTGAACGTGAATTCCTGCTTTGCTTCTCTCCGCAAACTGTGTTCGTCCCATGCCTCCCTCTCGGACACTAAAACTCTTTCTCTCTGTTTCACTAGAAAGATCAGGTGATGGACTGTGTATTTCACCAAAATGCATCTTAATTGGAACAAATAGTGTTATTTCATGATTGACTTGTCATCACTATCATGTGCATTTCACACACTCACATGATTTGTACTGGCTGGGTCAAACGGATCTCTTTCAGGAGGCTCTTCATCCTCCACAATATCTGCTTCTCTCTGAAACGATAACAATTTTAGAAAAGACTAGATGAGATGAGATGGGACAAAAGAGGGGAGAGGTGTACCTGGTCAATGGGAAGATCTACAGTTGTGTTTTCATCCTCTGCGACCTCTTCAGCACCTCGAACCTCCTCTCTCATACTGTTCTCAGAGGCCTTAAACACACTGTGCTCATCTATCACACAAGAGAGACTACAACAGATTAATAAACAAAAAAAAATACATTTATTTAGTAAGTATATTTTATTTACTTGTTCAGCATTCACCTGTTGTGGCTTTAGGTGGGGGTCTGTTTGGGTGTCTGCGAACTCTCACAGGTCTGGCGTAGAAAACAGAGTTCTCCTCTCTTTCTCCTCTCCTTCCTCTCCTCTTTACCAGCTGAGGGGAGCTCTCTCGCTCCAGCTCATCTCCTGTGGACTTCACACGCCTGCCTTCCCTCTGAAAGCAGACAGCAGTTACACAAGATATGTTTATTATAGTGGGTCAACGATCTAAAGCCTTTTTGAGTTTGATGACGTTTGAAAGATGACACTACTACTTTAAAGCACCAATAAAGAAAAGTGGATTTACAAAAGTGCATTGTTTACCATGTATAACAGAGGGAGGGGGGAGAATTAAAAAAAACTGAGCATTTAGTTTTTACCTCAGGTGAATTCAGGAGGGTGGAGTCACTGTGGCTGTCCTGGGGAAAAATCTTCCTACTCTGAGTCAGGTCGTCATATGAGAACATTAACGAACTTCAATAGAACAATTTGTCTTATGAAAATGTATTAATCTGACACACTAAAAATAAATATACAGCGGGGCTCCATACGTAGTCTTAAGTATTATATGATTTTGTGATGATTTAAAAAAATATATATATATTTAAAGGGATACACCACTTTTTTTGGAAATAGGCTCAACTCTGTAAGGGTTAAACATTTGAGTTTTACCGTTTTTCAATCCATTCAGCCGATTTTCTAATGTTTAGAAAAATATCAGTAACCAGTTTCTGGTCTCATTGACTACCATAGTATATTTTTTTCCAACTATGGAAGTCAATGAGACCAAAAACTATTTTTCTAAATATCAGAAAATTGGCTGAATGGATTCAAAAAACGGTAAAACTCATAGACAGTATAAGAAGTGGACAGAGCGATCTCATTGGAACTCTATTGAGAACGATTGAAGATCGTCTTTCTGGCGATTTTTTAGCACTTCCGCCCCTGACGCGTGCAGACTCAAACAGAGCTTGACGCTGTAGATGTGGACGTGAGCACCCCGTCTGTCTTCTAGTGCTTTGGCATGAGAAATCTGAATCATTCCCTGCGAAACATGCAGAGGTTGAGAGTGTGAATAGGAGCTGTCCATGCGCTGAGGAGCAGTAGACAATTTTGCTAAGTATTCAGATTAATTATTTTGTCATTTTGCCTCCACGTTTCCCCGATTACGCGCGATCTTCTCCTCCTGTCCATACGGTAATCTCTCTACTGTGTGACAGAGAGTCGTGTGGGTATGATGCAAACGTTAGCCTACTTTCACTAAAACTGCTTCTACGGGGCCATAACATAAGCTACAAGGTAATGGAGCATTTTATACATTGTCGTGTTTCTTTAGAAATAAATAAAGGACAAATGGGGTCTTCAAACACCTCAGATGTAAAGTTATTCCCTGTCAAAGTGACGCCAAAATGAATGGGAGTCAATGGGAATGCTAACGCAAGTGAAGTTCTGCCACAAGATGGCAACTCCCGCGAGGCTTCGACTTCCGGTCGATGGATTACCCCCTTGGTAAAACTCAACTGTTTAACTCTGCGGGAGTTGTAAAATGAGCCAATTTCCAAAAAAGTGTAGTATCCCTTTAAGATTTATTTATTTTAACTCCACTGTATATTAAGTGTAAATAGTACCTTATTTCTTCTCTGTAATCCTCTGTCTCCTGCATAATGTCTAGAGTGAAGACAGATAGATCCTATTTAACATGATTTCATTTATACATTGTAAATTATATATTCGAAGTCAAATGTATGGGATCAATAAAATCATCATAATTTTGAAAATAAAGAAATAATACTTTTATTCAATAAGAATGCATTCATTGATCAAAATAGTAAGTAAAGACATGTATAATGTTACAAAGCATTTCTATTTCAAAAAGTTCTATTTAAAAAAAATGTTAAGCAGTAAAGCTGTTTTCAACACTGATAATAAGAAATATTTCCTGAGCACAAAATATTATATTAGAATGATTTCTGAAGGATCATGTGACACTGAAGACTGGAGTAATGGCAGCTTTGCCATCACAGGAATAACTTACACTTTAAAATACATATAAAATTGAAATTTTAAATTGAAATAATATATAGTACTTTTGATCAAATAAGTGCAACTTTGGTGAGCATAAGTGACTCCTTTCAAAAATGTAATATAAAATATAAAAATATATTTTTATTCAGTAGTGCATGTGCAAAGAAATTTGAGTATTGTTCATCTCACTTATCCACCCTCATCACCTGTCCGCGCTGCTGCCTGTTGCTTTGTTTAGCAGTATCTCCACATATGGGAGTTTCTTGAACCTCTCTGTTCCAACAGCAACATAGCTTTGCCCAGACTCCAGCTCCTCTGTGGAGGTCACTGTGTAGCCCTCCATAGTACAGAGCCTGAGAGGTCAACAAAAGTGATATGATTAACAGGAATCAAAACAATCTGAGGACTTGCTTCACACGCTTATTGTAACACATACAGTAGGCTATGCATATTTTTCTCACCTGCGCACGGCTCCTGTGCGAAGCATGGCTTTTTCTGAAATGAGGCTCAGGATCTGCTCTAGATTTTTCTGCATGTGTCTGGGAATGATCAGACGCATGGCAGGACTGAGGATGTCCCCGTTCCTAAATACACTGAATATGAGACGGAAGAAGGAAGAATACATTTGAATTTCTCTGAAAGCATGATAAAAAGTGGTTTAACAGAGGTTTGTGCATTTAAATGTCTAAAATGAGTTCTCACTGTATGATGCAGGGTAGAGTGATGACCTTCCTCCATTTTGCAGACACATTAGGCCTGACAAGTGCTTTTGCCTGTAAAAGAGAACTTATTATTAATTGACAATTAAGTGTATAATTTTGTCTATGATAAGAATACTATACAAACAATATTTTTTGTATAGTGACTCTTAAACTTCTCAGGAAACTAATTTCCCACACTGTCTCTCATCATGTATCTCATATCACGTTGCATCCTCTTAAAGGGATAGTTCAGCCAAAAATCAGTATTTACTCGCCCTCATGTTGTTCCAACCTCGTAAGACTTTTGTTCATCTTCGGAACACAAATTAAGATATTTTTGATTAAATCTGAGAGCTGCATCACTCCTCCATAGACTTCTCAAGGGATCGAAACTGGATGGCCCAAAAGTTATGAAAGACATCGTTAAAATAGTCTGAGTGACTACAGTGGCTCAATCTTAATTTTATCAAGTGATGAGATACTTTTCGTACTCAAAAAAGTAACAAAAATAATGCCTTTATTCAACTATTAATTTCCTTCTCTGTGGGCTTCGAGATTTCTTGTAGTGAAACTAGCAGCGCTTCTACTGTAGGTTGTTTGTGACTGTGCAACCTAGAAGCTTTGCGTAGCTTTCACTACCGTGAAATATCGCAGCCCACAACAGAACAACAGAACTGGAAGAACAATACAATGCTGAATAAAGTCATAGTTTTTGTTATTTTTAGACCAAAATGTATTTTCGATGCTTCAAAACATTCTAACTAACCCACTGATGTCACATGGACTACTTTATTTTATTTCTTTATTGGACAAGGACAGTATACCATACATACATTTTCAATGGAGCGACAGAAAGCTTCCCAGTAAATCACTGTCTAATAAGCAGGATAATGAGCAGTCAGTGATTCTCCACCAAAGTAAATCAAATATGTTGATGCTGAGTCAGTGTCCCCTGCTCTCAAGGCTATTATTAACAGTGGTTTTAGCAGCTCTGTGCCCAGCATTAAGGGGTCAGGCTCTTAAACATGTCCTAACAAGCTATCTGTTCTGATAAGTCTTGCGTGTCTCCCCTGGCCTTCTATTGTTGGAAGGGACAATAACACCGCTTTCTCCCTCTCCTCCTCTTTATGACACACTTCAGCAAAACATCCACAGCAACAAAACAAAAAAACACAACATAACACGCCAGTACACAGACAAACAGGTATGATTTTTAATGCATAATTGCATTTATCAACTTTAGAATATTGTAAAAGTTTAGATTTATAGCTTAATTAGATTTAAAAAGCAAAAAATCAGTAATAAGTACACAATTGATGTACCTGATTTGGTTCCACAGCTCTGAACATTGGACCCTTCTTCTGTCCTGTACTCAGATAACTAAACACATACAGAAAAGACAAATACTATGCAGGTTTAGCCATTTATAACGTCAAGCCTGGAATCTAGTTTATTGATGCATGATCCTACTCAAACTCATACAATATTTATGAATATTTCAGAATTTTTTTCAGATATTTTCATCTAAATTTTGGTTTTAAAGTCCCCCTGTAGTCAATATTTTGTATCCCTTAAAACTCATGTTTAATCACCAAATTTACAAATTGAAAAGATTTTTCTTTCATCCCTTAAAATAGCTTGAATGTAACTCTACACCCTTGCCTCATTTAGTATACACCCACCAGCAATTTCAAACTGCGATTTTGAGACGGTCTTTGGTTTACTTAAGAATTTGCACATGGTTTGTCTTAAAGCACATAAAAACACAACATAGATATTTAAACAACAGTAAAAGCTTGATTTTTCAGCTTTGTTTCAATTACTGAAAATTATTTTTCATTTTAGTTTTAGTTAACAACACTGACTTTAAAGTTTTGTTATGTAATTAAAATAATACTTTGATAAATGTGGCTGAGGTTTCCAAACACTGAAACCACTGAGTCTCAACATCAAATTGTTCCCTTGATGTAAAGGACAGTGTACTTCAGAATATTCTCATTCTAAGTGAATTCACACTTACTCCAGTTTCTTAAAGCGCTCAAACCCTGCAGCCACATACTGTGCCCCTTGCTGTAGGTCAGTGAGGTCCGTGACCCGGTGGCCGCAGCGTGGCGCATAGTAGAGTTCGAATAGCCAATGGAGCTCCGATACTGAGAGTGATGTCATTAAGAAATGCATCCATGTTGGAGATTTGCCTCTGGTTGACCACAAATCTCCTTCCTGATCCAAAAAGACATACACATATATGAAATGACTTGTTTTATTTCAGAAATATATACAGTATATATATATATATATATATATATATATATATTCAATTTTATAATTAAGTCTATATATATATATGACACATATATAAAATTACATATATAAAAAGTCGTTTTATTTCAGAAATACTGTATACACGGGCACTAAAATTAACTTTCACTCGCCAAATGCTTGTAAAAATTGAAACGGTGTCCATTGGCAGTTGTCCGGTAAAATTTTTATGAATTCTAACAATCCAATGTCACGAAAGTTTAAGCCTTGCCAGTTTAAATAAACTTAGTGTAAATTTAGTGTGCGCACACAACCAAAGTGCACGCCCAGACCATGCGCAAATACTGAAATAAGCTCTGTTTTATGTCTTCTTGCACTGGAATGGACATATTCACACAAAATTATGTACAAAAAAATGCCCGCCTCTGTGAATAACCTCTGTGAAACTCTGTGAGTTTTTAGTAAATTCAATCCAACATCCTAATATATTTCTGGTGCTGTCTTTATGTATTTTTAAGGTCAATCAAACAAAAAAGGACCAAGAAACTGTGTCATAATTGGCTTAAAATTGACCCTTTTTACTTTATTTTCACACATTACTAGTCTTGTTGTAAACAATTAACCTGTGTTAAAACAGGTAAAAAAAAAACAGTTTGTCGTGGCAATCTTTAATCAAAATCTGAGCATTTCCTTCCCTGTTGACTTCAGTTTGATACCTTGGGTTGAATATTCTTACTCCCTCCCATCCATCGGTTTTCTATGAGCGAGGGATGGAGAGGATGTGAGCTAAAGTAAAACCCCGGCCTCTATCCTCTGTTTCACTACAAAATACGTCACAAATCTAAAAAATATTTATGGCTGGTAAATTTTCTAAAGTCACCAGCCATTGAGAGGTGTGGCAAAAGCTTAGTTTTAGGCCCAGTATATACAGTAAAGGATGCTTTGACGGTGACATACTGCAATTATACGGAAAATTGTTTTAGAACCAGTTCCAACCTGTAAAGAAGGGGTCTTCATTTCTGAAGACCTTTACACTCTTGACTGGAGGCAGGTGACTAGAGACACCAGTGGATGCCATTACTCTAAAAGAGCCACATTAACACACACCTATAAAATAAACAAAAACAGAGATTAACCCTCTAAAAAGGACACCTTACTTATGCCATCAAAATGTAACGACATTTAACACAACTGTAAATGTAACGTTACAGATCCCATCCTTAATTACACACAAATTTATTCACTATACAGATCAGAGATGCACTCACGTCACATCCTTATGTAAATCCACACACACTCACACAAAATACTTACAAAGGAAACTTATATTATCCAGTTGATCACCTGGACAGAAATATCATCTGGTCTGTAACTTCCAGTTGTGCTACTTTTCTTGTGTTTATTAGTGTGAGAGATTCAAACACCTCACTAAGACTCCCTCCCTTTCGCACACAGACTGAAGTGTTTCCTGGTTGTCATGGCAGCATTACTAACTATGGCGGCGGCCTTTGTGGGGCTTTACAATCCGTAACAACAATACGGAGAGGGTGTGTGGAGAGAGAGAGAGAACCACGAAGGGGATATTAATTACACCAATACCATTAAATACACAAAGACAATTTTAGCTCTATTCCTCGAGAAATTTAAAATAATCGCTCACCTGAATTAATAAATAAGTTTACAAAAAATAAATAAGATTTGTTTCACCCAAACCGGCGGGTTGTGCGTGAAGAAGTGTCACGTGTTTGTTCGTGTCCGCGGAGAATGTACCAGTACCTTATCATCACTAGACCACCTATGCTACAGACCAGACACCAGACAGTACACAAAGTAAACCTAACGTACATGTGACGTAATTAACGTCTGTGGAGTGATAATGAAGAAAAACTGCCTTTCGTTTATCATTTCCAATAAAAACAGGAACCCTGACATTTGAATTGAAATCAAATTATGAAGTTAATGTTTATAGGCTAAGTTAGTAAGGCTACCATATTTTCATGCCTTTTAGATTAGAGATGGGCGATAAAATAGTTTACATTTTGCGACGATATAAACAATCAAGCAGAACGAGATGTGCTATACAGATTTAGGTGAGTGCATACGTGCATAAAGATTGATAAAAGATTGATAGAAAAATTAATAGCATACATGTAGAAATACATAACATTGTATGCGTTTAGAACCCTGAAGAAGTTTTATCCAAAAATAATGGACATATTGGTCCTTTCAGAATTAACGGCTTAGCTAATTGTGATACAGGAAATCTCATATGTGCAAGTTATATTTATTTCTGAAATGTAATTTATACAAAAATACAATCTCTTATTTGACACAGAGACACATTAATGGACAAAACAAACTTATAAATAAACAAGATTTACAACAATTCTTAAACATTCCGTAAATGTGCTTTTTTTTCTAATAAATTAGAAATGTTGGTCCACTTCAGACCTGGTCCAGTATCAGTGTGACACATCCATTCTTTGTTTAAGGGTGAGATACTGCAAAGGAGCAAAGCAGATCCATTTTCAGACACTATATATTAAACATTAATGTTAAAAAATATAAACTTTTCTCACTTTCTTTCTGCTACTGATGGCTTGTTGGATCCACAGCAGCTCCATGGCCAAAGTGCTCCGCTGCTGCTTCAGGGAGTCAGGAGTGTGTGCAGTGTCTTTCAAAACTGAATGCAAACTTGTTCCTGCCAAAAACAAAAACAAAGTCAGCTGGGGTTTTTTTTTATAATCTTAGTATTCTTCCCCACCCCCCAAAGTCTCTTCTCATAGCACCTGTCTGAAGTAAGCTGCTGTGGCAAGCATCTGAATTCACAGCATTGCAAACTGTAGAAGAATAATCCGGCGGATTTTGTTGAACAACATTCTCTCCTATCGCGTCCACAGGCGTGGAAGTGTCTCTGCTAGCTGTTTCAGGAGCTTCGTCTCTCTCCGGTACCTGGATTTCAGACTGAGGGAGAGTTTTCTCACGGTCCTCATTTTCTATCTTCTGTTCCCTCTCAGAGTCATCCTGATGTTCATGGCACTGAAACCTGGAGTGTTCATACTGCAGCAATAGGCTTTTCTATAGATTACAATACATGCATTAAAATCTATTATTATGCAATGTGAATATTGATACTAACTGACATACATGAATTAATCAATTAATCAACAGATGAAATGCATTCAATAGTTTTTAAACAGCAGTAGACACTATGAGAAATGGGTAATGACAGAGAAGCTCACAGTGTCAGTAAAGTGAGGTTTGGGAATAATGTTTCCTCTCCACTGCAAGTGATCCAATCCTCCATCAATCTCCCGCACAATGTCCTCAAACTGAGTCTGAACCAAACGTAGACCTTGCCTCATCACATAACCACGACACCGAGCCTGGGGAACACAATTCACAAAGTTAGCTTTACTTTCCTGATACTGGGACTAAACTGAGATCAACTAAACCTCTGCACATGTTTATTTATAAAGCACAATGATCTACAGAACTTCTGTTGTTAAAAAGTTTATTTAACGTTACTATTCAAAAGCACATTTTATTTGTTATCTTATACAGTTTTTAATGTAAAAAAGAACAGGTCCTCACAATAAAAAAAAAGATCTGCTGCAAAAATTAAGATAAGAAATGAATATCAATGAACGACTGCAGTGTAAACAAAAATGAACTTGCCTAGTTACTCATCAGACAGACGTTTAAACAAATTATTTATTTATTCGTTTATAAAATATTTGCACAACAACTTTAAAAACTGAATCAAAATAACAATAATAACATTTACAATACCTGAAATTGGGTTAATATCTGAATCCATGTCTGTTCGTTCATAGCGCCGCTGTTTGAACGGCTGATTGCGCATTTCTTCCCCAACAGACACCGCGATGATCAGACAGGATCTCAGCTCATGACCGCCTCCCGCTGTTCGGAAGAGGTTTAGGTAATACCTCCTGTATGCAGTGCTGTCACCTTGATCCCGATCCCAACATACAGTACCGGTCAAAAGTTTGGATGCATTCCTCTTTTTAATGTTTTTGAAAGAAGTTTTTTATGCTCATCAACCTTGTATTTATTTTATCAAAAATACTGAAGGAAATAATAATATTGTGAAATATTATTACAATTTAATATAGCCTAGCCTACTATTTAATATTTCTATTTTAATATATTTTAAATATACATTATTTCAGTGATGTAAAACTTAATTTTCATCAGCCATCACTCCAGTCATGCTGATTTGATGCTATTATCAATTTTGGTAACAGTTGTGCTGTATGATATTTTTTGGAATATGTGATACTTTTTTCAGGATTAATTTATTAATAAAAAGTTTAAAAAGAACAGCATTTATTCAAAATAAAAATCTTTTCCAACGATATAAATCTTAACTATCACTTTTTAGCAATTTAATGCATTCCTGCTGAATAAAAGTATTAATTTCTTTCAAAAAAAGAAAGAAAAAAATTCCTGACCCAAAACTTTTGAACGGTAGTGTGTATATTCTTAAAAAATGAAAAGTAGAAAACCACTATTTCAAATTGTAATAATATTTCAAATTATTATTATTATTATTTATCAAATAAATGCAGGCTTGATGAGCATAAGAGAAATAATGTTAAAAATGTGACTGGCCTTGTATTCATTTTAATAAATTGTATAAAATACTGAACCCCCAATTTAAATGTTTTTTTTCTATATTATTGATAATAATGATAATATAGGTGAATTTAAAAAAAACTTTGGTTTGGGCAAATGTTGTAATTTTGATAATTCTGAAAATTGCAAATAATTAAGAAATATTTCCCCCCCTTTCTCTAAAACCAAATGCATAACACAATACTGCATCTCTCTTTAGATTTTAATGAATCAAACTGCTTACACTACCTATTACTTGAGTACCCATGAGCAATATAAGTCACAAAAAGTCAAAGTGAGTTAATTGTTGCATTAAGTTTTATTACTTAAAGCACACAAATAGAAAATAGTTTATATGCACTGATAAACATGGACAATAAGCAAAGGACACAGATATTTTCATTTTCAAATAATTAAATAATAAATAATTCTCAGAAAGAATACAAATGTAATTTTTCAATGATTCTTTCGATTACAGCCTGTACATGCAGATCAGATCAGATGCCTGCCATGAATCAATATATGAATTTAAACAAGACTTCCCCTCAGTTGCAACAGTACTGATTCTCTATTAAAATATTTGGAGGTAGGCATAGCAGAGGTCAGCTGTGAAATGTAATTACTGCTTTATGAAATATATATATACAATTCAAACGGGTGTTTCTTTTACTTTTCTCTAAACTTGTCCATTTATTGTGCTGATGTTTTATAAGTGAAACGAGAAGACTGGCTTTTCATAAGGGGTTGTTGTTAGTGAGTTTGTATTCGCATCATGAATATGTAACATTTTTTGCAGCAGTTTTGATCCACTGCAGATCTTTATAAGATGTTACAGCACTTCTTTTGTGCTTTGGACTAGAGACTATACAAATCTACAGGTTTCAAATACAATCTTGTGCTCCATGAAAAAAATGGAGCAATTCTCAAGTCTAATTCTCTAATTCTAGAATTACCAAAAAATCTCAACTCTTTTAGAACCTGAAATTTGAAATGCCTGATTCCATTATGTTTTCAATTTAGTTTATACAATAACACACACATACAAATCCTGTACATTTCCATCAGTTCCTTTTAGAACAAACAACTTCTATCATGATAGTTCCTATCAACATAGATATTTAAAACTCTAGTTTACAAACACAGAATATAACATTATTTGAAATAACCGTACTTCAGTTATAATGTACAAGCATCTACAAAATGTACTCCATTCCATCATTTTAAGAGTCCCATGAAGACCTTCCGGTAAAACAATCAATGTAATCTAGAGACTGAGAAGAGGCACTAAGATCAATGATCTCAAGCAGTCCTGAGTGAGTTTATAGCTACTCCACAGCCATTTACTACATCATTCCAGAGAACACCGACCGATAACAAAAAGAAAATCCATTGTGTATGTGCTGGTTGACGAATAATGCAAGTGTAAATCTTCTCCTTCACTGCTGTCATGGTTGATAATAATTCTACACCTCGGGTTTCTGAAGTCTTTTCTTGTTTAAGTTAGTGATGAATGAACCTGTGGAATTAACTCATTCAAACCCTAGAGTAAGTATAGTTTCTAATTATCCCAATTAAACACTTTAACAAAAATGGCTTTCAGGTTTAAAATCATTGAAAGAATTGTTAAATGCAAAAATAAAATATTTAGACAAGCAATAGTGCCTTTTTTTGCTGTTGAATTTCATTAACATGGAGAATGTGCTTTTATGCTGCTGCCGTCACTTAGTATTGCATTAGTCACGGATCACGGTGATGGCGCTCATTAACTTGCAGTTGAGTTGTAGCCATGGCAACTTGGGCTTAGGTCTGCACAGTGATGTGATGGTCGGCGGGGTTTGGTTTCTTGCTTCAGGTGTTAGAGGTCTTGGGTAAGTCTTGATTTTCTGCCAGGTGGAGTTTCTGTCTGGTTAAACAGCATTAAGGAGATATACACTGCTAATGTACATCTAATGTACAAGGTCTGGAGGTCCTATTACATATAAACATGTAGACTCCAGTAATCTTTCTGCACTTATAAAGTATGTACCTATTTGGCTTCCATTAGGACACACCTGATCTATGATGTTTTGAGAAACACAATCCCTGCACTTATACTGAAGCTAAAACTAAGTGCTTAGCTCAGAACACTGAGAGCTTTCAGTCTAACACAAACCCTATCTGGATAAACACCATTTTTTTCTAGTTGAGAGAGAGAGTTGAAGATTAAAAGTCAATAAACATTGTATTTTATAATTCTTGCAATGTACAACACATGCAAACTTTAGAGTGTAAGGATACATGGAGCTGCTCAATTCTTCCAGCTATATGGGACAAAACAGAGATGCATTTAAAAAATCAATATAATTTCCTGCTGCTTTAAAAAGACCAATCTACAGTTGCTGAGCTGACAGAATCAGTTTAGCAGGAGGAAGACTTCAGACAATAACAAATCCTAATTATATTTGTAATTCAGCCTGTATGTTGACAAAAGCTGATTTGTGAAGTACACGCTGTGCTTTATCAAAATTTACGAACTGCACTGCAGAAAAGCTTTTCATCTTTACACCATGCCCTAACAGTACTAATTTAATAAATCCTAAATATTTTATATCTAATTTTATTTTTTGCTTGTTATAAAGACCTATAAGATTCTATGGATTCTTGGACTTCAATTTTGTAATAAATGGGTGAATGGGTCATATTTTACCTTGAAAATAAGAATCATATATTCCTTAAAAAGAATTATTTTAGGAACATTAAACTTTTTGCCCTGTGGCATTATTTCCAATATTATTAATTAACACAATAATAGATAAAAACATATTTTATTAATTTAACATTGTAAATAAATAAATATGTATTATTGTTACATGTATGCCTGTCTCCTATGTTTAGTCCTGTGACCTAGTTTTCCCCAGTCTGTTTAATTAGTTATTTCACCTGTCATTTATGTCATTAGTATTTAAGCCCAGTGTTACCTGTTCATGGTTTGGTGTTGTTAATGTTAGTGTGGTTTTCCCCTGTGTTTCTGGTTCCTGACTGTTTGTGAAGTCTGTTTCCTGGAATTATTCAAGTTTCTAATATAGCACATTACGTGACAATTGTAAAATATATCATGGTAGATGTAGTATTTGTTATGCTGCTGATATAATAATGGGGATTTTAGATGAATTTATAAGTTACATATAGCATTGTGGAGGGGATGTGCTTAATGAAATTATTTTCACAATGCAAAAATCCTAATAGTCCTTAAACAAGCTTAATGAAAAAAGTGGGATTAAAAGTAACCCGGACTCGCTTTTATAAGATTCAAAAACACTGTTATACTGAGTGAACCATCAATAATGAAACAGTTCACACACTGTGGGCTCTCTAACACATACCACTGAGCTGACAGCTAGAAGGGAAATACTATCAATAGCAACTGTCCAGCCCTTCACAGGCTGATGAAAGAATTCAGTCAGAGAGTGACACATGGACTTGGATAATAATACAAGATTCAACCACAGGCCTGTATTGAGATACAGGGTATTATTGTGTCCAGTCCTTGAGTATTTGTGTGTAAGAGACGCTCAAAGAGCTTGAATAGTTGAGAGAGAACAAATAGACTGGTGTTCCATATCCAGTTAATCCAGATTCCACTAATGTATGCGTCTACTGTAAGGTACAATTTTACATTTTCATCTGAAAGCAGAATAAATGTCCGTGGTTTAAGCATTGGTATGAATGGATAAGACAATAGGGCTGCACGATTTGGAGGAAAAAATTAAATTGTGATTTGAATTTAAAATAAAAGTTCCAAGTTTGTTGTGCTTGGTTGACAACAGCTGTTTTTTGGGAGATGG
Source organism: Hybognathus amarus (assembly GCA_030378365.1). Classification (NCBI taxonomy): domain Eukaryota; kingdom Metazoa; phylum Chordata; class Actinopteri; order Cypriniformes; family Leuciscidae; genus Hybognathus; species Hybognathus amarus. The sequence goes on along the minus strand of JAQIUQ010007449.1, from coordinate 225,523 downwards.
GTGGTGCATGTGGCTCTCCTAAATGCAGGTTATACATGACTCAAACGGTGGATGCAAGGATGAGTTCGCATGGAGCAGAATTTACTGAATTTACTTTCCACTTGATAATCACACAAAGCTATATCACAATTTATGTTATTTCAATTAATCATGCAGCCCTACAAGAATTGGATGATAAAATTAGGTGAATTAATGTCTCACGTTAGAAAGCAGGTGTTCAAGATTGCGGTCCGAAGCATTTTTTCTCTGGTCTTCAGACAGCTCCTCCACATGACTGTCCAGGCTGAAATGGAGCCGGGCCAGACGTTCCTGCATCTCCCTCACATGTTCTAGTTGCTCAAAGGAGCACACCTTACCTGCAAACACATCATGTTATAGATATAGAACCTAAGATTGTACCTTACTAGAGTCGTAAAGCAAATCTATATCAGTCTTTTTTTTTGCTTGTGATTGGCTCTCCTTTCCTCAGTATCAACATGCCTTGGGCAAAATAAATTCTTCAATTTTTCACAACTAAGGCCTTTGTGGTGTTTGTGGTGCTGCTCTTTCTTATTTCTCTTCCTATCTCTCTGACAGACAATTCTACATTTCAGTAAAAGAGTTTCGCTCTCCTACTGTCCCCCTGAAGCAAGGTGTACCCCAGGGATCCGTTCTCGGGCCATTATTATTCATAATTTACATAATATTTCTTGGTCAGATCTTCCACCGTCACAGTTTTAATTATCATTTTTATGCTGATGACATCCAATTATATACCATCTGTACACCTGCTCTATGGGCATGAAATCTTTAAATCTCTGCTTGTGGGCATGAAATAATAGCATGGCTTCATTCAAATGTTCTAAAACTTAAGATGGCCAAAACCATCTTAACGACTGGAGATGGTTTTTTTACTGGACCTCCATCACTCACTCAATTTCACCTTTGAGAATGCTGGCTCTCATATCAGACCATCTAGTACTGTTAAAAATCTTGGTGTAATCTTTGACTCCTCTGTCTCTTTCCAGGCTCATATTAATTCTATCACTAAATCAGCATTTTTTCATCTACGTCGCATCCCCTAGCTCCGTCCCTTCATCAGTATCAAAGACGCTGAAACTGTCATCCATGCATCACGTCTTGATTACTGTAATGCCCATTTCATTGGTCTATCTGCTAGCTCCATTTCCAGATTGAAATACATTCAAAACTCTGCTGCTAGAATACTTACCCACACCAAGCATTCTGCCCTCACCCCAATTTTGAAATGCACTATATAAATAAAACTTATTATTATTATTACCAACTCACTGATGAATTAGGTGGTTTAAATGTCCAACCCGTACACACCTTTGCATTCCTCAAACATTTCCCAACAATTTAAACTGCCAACTGTTTCTAATTACAGCCCAAACTATTAAAGCTCCTGAATAAAACCCAAGCACACATGTGTCATACCGAAAGCCTGCAGTTTTCCAGAGTGAAAGTCGTTGAGCAGGTTGAGCAGTCCTCCCTCCATCTCTCTCACATCGGAGACATCGGTGAGGAATGAGTGCTGGAGTGGTGAGGAGGACTGGGACACGCGACTAGGTCCGGCAGGTTGAGGAGCTCTGGGCTTCTCTCTGTGAGGTCTGTATCAGTACAAAAACGACCAGAATCACAACTAGACTCTATTTTGTGGCACAATTTTTAAATGTCGAATAAAAACAAAGATCAAACTTAGGGGAACACGCACACAAACCTTGTGTTTTTAGGGGGAACCACAGGAACAGCAAGAGCTTCTTTAGATGGACCCATTGCCCCCACCGATCTCTTGCACTTTCCCCTGGGTTTGGGGGAGGGAGGATGGGGCAGACCCAATGAGAATGTGGCGCTCTTGCTCGCCGGGAGAACGGTGAGCTTTCGAGGGTTGATTGGTGGAGGAGGGGGATGGGGAAGCGACACTTTGGGACTCCTTTTCTTCCTCTTGTCCTCCATGAGGGCACTGGCACTTTCTAAGAGACAGATAAGAGCTTTCAATCACTGAGATGTAGGAAATACAACATGATCTGATCCTGCACTCTTAAAGGGAAAGGAACCCTAAAATTAGAATTAAGTCAAAAATGACTCACCCTGGTGTTGTTCTAATGCCATATTTCTTTTATGAACCACAAAAGGAGAATAAATTTTTTTGTAAAAATCCCACTTGTGCTTGTTCATATAATGGCAGTGAATAGCAACCAGCATTACGGTTTTCAAAAAAGATGCAAAAGTACACGATGTGAACAACATTATTATTATTTAACAAAAATCCTAACCTTGGCCAATTAAAATTAACAAAAACGGGACAAGAAATGCATCTGAGGCGAATTTCCGTTGTGTTCAACATAAAGTCAAGTTATCGCATTCACATCTGTCAACAGAGTTCCGACCCCAGAACACATGGAATATACAAGTGTTGCATCATGTGACCATTCGGTGATACTTTTGCGTAAAAAAAAAAGCTGGTCGCTATCCACTGCCATTATATGGACGAAGGCATACGGTATTCTTCCGTACATTCTTTGTTCAGACAAACACATACATTATAATATAGTTATATAAAAAAATGTCCACACTCTTAAAAATCTATTTGTGGGCTAAAGGAGTCACTGAATGGAACTGCAAAAAATATTGTTATATGAAAAAGTGTTACCTGAACATTGAACTGAACATCATCTTTGTTTTGGTTGGGAAGGCAAACAAGAGCACATAAAAATAAGGGCTTAAAATGAGGGTTTATCACATGCCATTTTAGTTGGTATCACTGAACTCAAGTCAATTTCAGCTTTTTGAAGCAAACAGATTTCAATCATTACAGCAGGTCAGTCAGAGGTTGCGTTAAACATTTAGCAATTATTAATGTCTGACCTTGAAAATAGTGGATGGAAAATTCAATATTTTGTGTGACTGCATGATGTCAAATAATATCAGAGGTAGACAATTGTCATTGGTAAATGTATATAAAATCATACTTCTAATCATCCTAACTTTATGGGGTTTATATTTCTTGTTTATATATCTTGTTTCAATCTCCACCAAAACTATAGATCGATGCTTATGGATAAAGTAACCCTCTCTGCCATTTTCTGGTTTATTTATTCTCCTATTATGTTTTTCACCCTGATGTAAAGAAATACCTTGTTATCAAGTTTTTTCTTAGAAATTGCAACTACTTGGGTCAGGTTTCTTGCACTCTGGCATCACTTCAACCATCTGTATAAGTAACATGGCACTTGTAAGAATATCAATAACGTTTTTGAAAATATAAGCAATATTTTAAAAAGCATTAAACTGTAGGCCTATTATTTTAAACCTTAATCCAATAGTATAAAAAAAACAATAAAATATTTTCTGACCAATTTGTATGTTCCTGCCGATCCTTAATTACATATAAATGGTGGATTCTAAACAAGAATATGCATTTTAGAAATAAAAAATTCTCTATAAAATATATGAATGATGATTATAAGACTTGTACATACTTGTATATTATAGATTATGTATTATAATAGCCATTTAGATTAAGGATTATTCATTCATTTGGCATACGGAATAATCTGGGTCAAAATTTAAATGAATGCACTTTACATTAGGCTACATTACGTATTTTTAACGCGATAACGTTACTCCATTTTTTCTTTGCAATTATAGAATTGTAGCTAAAGAGTTGATATATTTACCAATGCGAGATCTACTTCATTTTTTCTTTGGTGAAGAGCTTTTACACAGAATGGAAAGGATTTGCACAGGATACCCGATGAGGCGCGATGCGCACATCGTCATATATGGCTAAACAAAACGATTTACTCACCGGCTGGCGGATAAGGATACGGCTCTTTGAGCTTTCCAACGCAAATTTAAGTCGCCCGTGTTGGTTTTTCCATTCCAATGAGGTGTGATTGATACGCGGTCCGTTTTAAAAGTGCGTGCTGTTTCCAGCGGCAGCTCTCCAAGCTTGGTCTTCACTACCCGACCGCGATTCTGAAACTCGTACTATGGTGAAGCTTGAAGCTCATTAATATTCATGAAGTGCGCTTTCGCTATTGGAAGAAGCGTCCTAACTACATCATTAATATTCAAGAGCCGAGCCTCAACAATGGGTACGCTTAAAGGAGACGTCACAAATTATAATATTATTATTCATGAGTTAAACCTTCGCCATACTAGGAAAGTGGTCACAATAGGATGCAAGCTAAGCTCTCGTTTAAAGACACGGAGAATCACACTAACTATTAAAACCTCAACCACACAACTGGCTATTTATACAACGTGTTTTAATATGCAATTATACAACAAAAAATGACTCTATAACGATTTTTTTGCAATAGTCAAGCGTTGACCGAAATCTGTAACTGTTAGCCATTGAGACATGTGCGTCGCCATCTAAAGGCGATTGTGGTAACGTTACAGTAACGATAAATGATATCCTCCTCATGTCCAGGAAAAGAAAGTTGTTTAAAATAAGTACTTATTGTCGATGCCATTTCATTGTTTTAGATTATAGGAAAACAAAAAGAAAAATATATATACATATATTTTATTCATATGTTACGCGATGTCCACTGTACTGGACAACGGGACAGAAAATAAAATGACATGTTCAGAGACATTTTTTTTCATTCACCAATCAATTTGTAGGTACACTGTATCTAATTAGCAAAATAATGTGTTCTTTAGGGCAACGTGTAATGAAAAAAATTATTGTAATATAAATAATGGGAGAATCATTAGCAACATTTTCACATTAATACCTATTTCATAGGAAGAATATTATATTATATTTATGAAACATTTTTGAAAAATTGTCAGACTCAAATGATAATTGAAAATATAACCCATAATACTGCAAAATTTGATCACTAAATTAATGTCAGCCATTTTTTAAAGACCAAGGAGAAATTATTGTCATGGTGAAAACTAACATTTGGTATCTAAAAGCCCTGAATGTGGCCTTTACAGGACATCTACACTGTAAAACTGTGACAAATTCATGTCAGAAATTGACTTAATATAATGTCCACTACAGTGGACAAAAGTTTATTCCTGGGTCCCAGAACCTGAGTAATATTATGATGATAAATCTAGGGCTTATTGATTTCAAAATAAATAAAAATATTTGAATTCTAGATTATGTCAGATGATTATGACAGCCATGTAAGAGAAGTGGTGCATAAATATTAAATAATAACTGCAGGGAAACAGACTTAATATAAAAATACGTTTCCTTTTTATTTCATGGCAAGTCAGAACATAAACAGACAAAAAAAAAAATGCACTTGTAGAAAAAATAAACAGCTCTCATGCATGTTTTCTGCTCATCTGTGATGACTGACAATAATTTACGCTTGTCTAACTGACTTTCTGATTAGAGGCACTGGATGAATACGAATATGCTTTTCCCAAAACTATTCTGTCTCTGAGCAGTTTGAAAAGGCGTAATAATTACTGAATAATATAAGAGCTAATGATATCGTCTGATGCCATTTCTCTGAACACATCAGTGAATATAGCTGGTAGAATATCATTGCACCTTCCAGGATTATGAGAATGTTCAATATTCGAAGTGGTTTGTTGAAGAAAAACTGTTAGGAGAGAGGAAAAAAGAAGGAGAACAGTGGTTATTGCAATATTATTCCCATGAAAAATACATAATACATTCTTTGTTATAATATTTCTAATAACATTAACCGCACTTTTTGTTTCAGAGTTCAGCTACAGTTTATACTTACATAAAAACGATAATGCGAAACATCTGAGGGAACTGCTACGTTATAATGGCCCATGGCCTTATAAACATTTTTACTGTGTTTTACTAAAACTCCCTGTGGCCACATGTACTCTTCTGTCCATCTGTAGGGAGAAAAAGCAAAAGAAAGAGATTACAGTCTACAAACAAAAGCAAACATATTGCAACAAAGGTTTATAACACAATTTATCAATATTATATGCAAACAAATACAAAATAATTATAATAATTAAATGAGAAAATGTTAAAAACATATTTAATGTGCTATAAATAAATTTGTTGGTGATGGCATTGGCAACACCCGAGATAAAATGAACATGTTGAAACATGCAACACAGTGCAGCCATTATTTTAAGGGTGTGACCAAGAACTGAGCACTTCACTAAAATTAGGCTCTTTCTTTAAAAGCATTTGGAATCAATCGGTCAGAACCTGCTATACTATTATATTTATCTAAATCCAACAAAGACGCACAAAAAGGTCTAACACGACCTAAATCTTTGACATTTCTATGACCCCAGCAGTGACCCCAGGTCAGACGTACATGTGTTGGAGGACGTTTGAACATAGGGAGGGGTCCACCTTCTGCCAGCAGCCCAGGTGCCCAGCCGCTTTGTGGAGCAGGTCGCAGTAACGGGGCGGCAGTAGGTGTCGCATCAGAATGACAGAAGTACTGACGGACACCAGGATGAACAGCTCACAGGACCAGCGTTTATCTACATACTGAGTGCTCTATACAAACAGAGAAAAATGATGAAAAATAAATAAATGTAAAACAACACTTCTTCTGAATCAGTTTCTGGTTTAAACATATGTGGCTGAATTAATCCACTAGCTATTGTGTAGTACTAGTGTTCACTACAGTAAAGTTGACCAAGTCAAAGTGGATCCCTGAGCTGGTGTGAGTGGGTGGAGGCAGAGACTAACATGTATATATATATATACTGGTCCAAGTAAACTAAATGAAGCAAGGGTGTAGACTAACATTCAAGCTATATTAACACTAGAACGGCCATAATGGTCATTTTGACCGTTTTGAATTTTATATCTACAATAACTTTGTTGAAAAAAATAATTAAATCCTGCTGGTACCTGACTTTTCCTAAAATTGTCTGTATTTTTATTTAAAATGCTTTTCATATAAATTAAGTTACGTAAACGTAAGGCAAAATTATTATATAGCAAACACCGCTGTGACCGTATGGACCTCTGTTGACAGTTGAGAAGACCACGATTAACCGCGCTGAATATTCGACAGAAAAATCAGCTAAATTCAGTGCGGTCAATCATGACCGTCTATGGCTCGAAATAGGTAAATATGTTCATTAAAAAATGAACATATTTACAGGTGTTTGCTATATAATAATTTCTACATTAGTTGTTGATCAGAAATAAGCAAATAAAACCGGACTACGGGATGCCCTGGAGATGCTTCAGAACTTGACGAGTGATGATTCGGATGCAGGGAAACAATCGGAGGAGGAAAGTGAAAGCGACATTTCCTGGGTGCAAGTTAACATTTCCTCCTCATCAGAGAGTGATTCAGAGTCAGTCCACATCAAGGTAAAAGAGACGGCTGCTATCGTCAGACAAAGCCGATCCGGTTCCGTTCATGTCGGATGATCCTGCGAGCTCCGCTGCCCTGTCCTGCGCTGTTTGTTTTGCTGCATGGACTGTTCACTAGTTCTGCTAGTCCTATTATTATTATTAGCCTATTTATTATTATTATCAGTATAATATTATTATTATTCGTCTCGATTTTCGTCTTTGAAAAAATGTGGTTGACGAAATAATTTAATAATTTAACAACGAAATAAACACTGTTTTTGAATCTAACGGTCAAAATGACCGCTTGTGGCCGTTCTAGTAGTTTTGGAATTCTGGCACTTCTAGTGTTAAGGAATTTTTTTTTTAAATATGTCATTTTTGTGACAAGACCAAGACCACGTAAAAGTGGTCATACATCAATAATGCATATGCATGTGAGTGTACAGAAGACCTGTCAATGCACTCACCTTGACGAACCAAACAGGTACGAATGCTACGTAGTAGGCACTTAGCATGGAGCTAACCAACACCTCCTTCATCCTCCAGTTGAAGTCCATCTTCAGGTACTCCACTTCTTTGCGGATGAGGTCAGGAGAGAGACAGCAGGCGTGGGTGGGCATGGGCTGAACACTGTACAGCTGACTGGTGTGCTGTTTCCATGTTTCCTTCAGGACGGAGAGATAGTCCCGCCCCCACGTCCCAAAGCAGCCCCGGCCACCTCTTTAGAACTCATGCCGCTTAACGGGGACATGGATCCAGCCCTGCGGAAATCACAGCTGAGTCGGAAGAAAGGGATGTACATTCCAAACCTGATGGGGAAAGATAGAGAAGAGTGTTGAAATATGTAAAATATCATAATGGATGGCTATGATTGCAAATTCAATTAAAATCAAATCAATCATTCTATCAAAATATCCATCCATCCATTGTGTGACCAACTTGTATTTGATGTGAAATGCGTGCGAGGAAATATTTCACCTTCACAAGAAATTCAAGACTACATGGATTATTATAGAAAATGATTTTGCCTGCAGAACAGTACATGTGACCGCACCGTAATAAAACATTAGTCAATAGCAGTGGATGTGCAGATTTTTACTCACGGATAGCAGAGGAAGAGCAGGCTAAGTACGGGATACGTTTTGAAAGAGATAAATGAGTGAACGACACAGACTCCATCCTACAAGAGTCAGGACGGCAAAAACGAGCCGTCACCAGGAAGACAGAGTGTGGGAAGGACAACTTTCCACTTTGTGATGCCTTTGGAGCAAAGAAATGAGGCAAAAATGATGATACACTACTCGTTAAGTTTTTAAAAACTATTAAAATGACATGCGGATCTAAAATAATGCACATTACCTCTTTTACAATGGCAGCAATTAGCCTGCGTGCCAGAACTATGATGGTGAACACCAACATATTATAGTCAATTAGGTGGAAGTTCTGAAAAAAGAAAAAGAAAAAATAGGATTGAATGCTTCTGTGGCGTTTAATTTTTGAGCCTTGAGACGTGACTCACCAGGGAGGTGTGTGAAGGTGGGTGTGATGGGGGGTACCACCACACGGTTTTGTAGATGTTGACGTAATGCACAAACAGTGCTATAAGATGGCACACAAACAGGTGGAGCTCAAACAGGACGTTCCGGTCCATGGAGAGTTCCGGAATCTTACAGTGCTTCAGTGGCACCACCGTCTGAGTGGCCAACGGAGGGCTGGACATTCCCGTTTCGGACCCATTCCTGATGACCACACAGAATTCAAATAGGTGGGTTACAAGAGTACTGACAAAGCAATAGAACATTAGTTTAGAATGTGTAGCTTTACCCTAACCTGGTCCGTGACCTCACACCAGTCACCGGTGAGCTGGTGGAATGGTTGCCATTGCCAACGGAGCCTGTCTCACTGCTCAGCGGAGAACGACAATATGTCGTTCTGTTCGCTCCTCTTCTTCCTCCTGCCATTCCAGATCTGCCCTTCCCCTGTCTAAATTGGTTACACTTTAGATACCTGCAAAAGAAAAAAAAAAAAAAAAAAAAACACATCAATAAAGCTCCAAAACACGTAGTAAGACTGAATGTGAAAAAAATCTAGGTCAGATATACACTAAATCATATCATATAATCATTCACTCTATGCAAAGATTGAATGTTTTTGAAGTAAGTCTTTTATGCTCATAGGCTGCATTTATTTGATCAAAATACAAATGTGAATTATTATTGCAATTTAAAATAACTTTTTTATTTAAATTTATTTTTATGATGGCAAACCTGAATTTCCAGCACCATTACTCCAGTCTTTAGTGTCACATGATCCTTCAAAATGATTCTCATATGCTGATTTGGCACTCAAAAAAACATTGCGGTACTACTTTATATTAAGTGGCATAAAGTATTATGTACTTACATCGAAAAATAAGAACAAAATACTTATTGTAAAACACTTTTGCTGCTAGTGTGTGAAGTGCTAGTGTATTGAAGTGTGGGTAACACTTTACAATAAGGTTCGTTAGTTAACATTAGTTAACTACGTTAGTTAATATGAACTAATAATGAATAGCACATATACAGCGTTTGTTAATCTTTGGTAATGTTATTTTCAACATTTACTAATACTTGATTAAAATCTTGTTAACATTAGTTAATGCACTGTGAACTAACATGAACAAACAATGAACAGCTGTATTTTCATGAACTAACATCAACAAATATGAACAAATGCAGTAACAAATGTATTGCTCATGGTTAGTTCATGTTAGTAAATACATTAACTAATGTTAACTAATGAACCTTATTGTAAAGTGTTAACAAAGTGTGTGATACAGGTAAGGATAGGGACAGGTGTGATGTTATGGGTAGGTATAGGGTGGGTTAAGGTGTAAGGGAAAGGTTCACAGTGTAATAACAAATGTGATTGCATACATTAAGTAAAGCTGTAATTACATGCATGTATAAGTACAATGTAAAAACATGTATGTACACAATAATCAAACTATTATTTTCAATGTAAAGCCACTTAATATAAAGTGGGACCAATATTTCTTATTATCAATGTTGAAAACAGTTGTACTACTTAAAATATGTGAGGAAAATAACTTTTTCAGGATTCTTTGATGGACAGAAACTTATTTATTTGAAAACAAAAATCTTTGTAACATTATATATGTCTTTACTGTCAATTTTGATCAATACCATGCACACTTGCTGAATAAAAGTATTATTTTATTTATAAAAATAAATTAAAAAATCAATTTTTTAAAAGCCCAGCCCTTTGTTTTAATTTAGTGTATGCTTCCATCTTAAAACTCAGAATTAAACATTCAGGATTTTGATTACAAGTTATTATAAATGTAAATCTTGCCATTATTTCATCATACAAGAATTAATTAAGTTCACCAGTGGTTGTTGTTTGTCAATTCCTCTTTATAAGTAATTACATGCTTATTACAAATAAATTATTATTTCTTTGTTTACTGTTAATCATCACAGGTAGTCAGAAGCTCCAATATATGCAATAGTACCATAGTAATCTTACTATTTCAGCAGTATTCAGTATGAACTTAATACTATGTGTGAAGAACTAAGTAAATTTTCTTTGTGGATGAAATATGTGGAAAACCCACATCATTTGACAAATTAAATATGCAAAACTTTTTTCTGTGACAGCAGTATTGCTAGTAATCCTGCTCAAACAGAACCAGAGAGAATAGTGGAACACTAGCAATGGCAACTGATAATTAATATATCATGGCATATTTACATGTATACTCTAGGAGTTAAAACACTTTATAAAATACCATGGTATTACAAGTAAATTCACGTTTGGTTTATTGTCATGTCATTCAATCTATATGCAACATGCTGCAGTATCACATTTGTGATAAAACTATGTCTGGACTAGTTTTTACTTGTTAGTAGAATCGCCTGGCCAGTCTTTAAAATGTTTTTACTGGAAGTTACCAACACTACTGGTCTTGTAACCAAAAGAATTTACTAATTGTCTGTTCACAAACTCTTCCTCATATTATTACTGTAGGTAACTTTCACATTTACAACTTTCATTCTAGATGGATTCGTAAACCTTTTATGGGAGCAATTGTCAAAGCAGTGAGAAGGCACTTGCTGTCACAAGATGTAAAGGCTCAGAAACGTGTGCATGGACTTAATGATCTGAACTGAAGGTTTGATGTTAAACCTGAAGATTACTAAAATGCCTTTACATTTACTGAATCAAACCCATTTGCATTGAGTCTGACTGTACATTATGGTTTGTCATTAAAGGGCTCATTGCACCAGCAGATTTATACCCATGTAAACACAGACAACCAAAGAGAGCACCATCACCACTGATCTCATGCACAGTACATGGACAAAAGACCACATGCATGCAGCTTTATTGGCTTACCAATGCACGTGCCACGATGAGGTCTCCCTATAGCAAGCCCAAATAATGCATTTGTTATGGTTAGTATTTTACAGATATTTTTTCTGATTAAAAGGAATACAAATCTTTCCTAATCGCTCTTGTGTTCTGCAGCACTGCCTTTATTGATATCCAACTTTTGCGGAAGCGTTGCAGTTAAACACGTAGGTTGAAAGACATGTAGTTTTTTTCTGAAACCAAACTGCCTTAAAATGCAACAAACATTTCTAAGGTGTGTTTGAGTCTTAACGCTCAGAGAAATAAATGAATGATCGATTATAAGCCTGCGGCCTAGCACTGTTGCATTTGCACAATCTAATTTTGAGAAATCGGAAAAAAATGTCTCTTACCACTTTGGACCGCGGGGTTTAGTCCGGATAAGGCGACTGTAGGATTTAGGCTGAAACGCACTCAGATACTTAGGTACAGAACTAATTACTTTGGATAATAAAGAGTTTGTTTTATTTCTGACAGTAAACGAGGAGGGCTCATTCTGTTGATGTTGTACCTCGCTCGCACGCACGCGCAGTGAGCAGGGGGAGGAGGCAAGTGTATGCGCGCGCGTGCGTGTTCCGCGTGTGTGAGATCAAAGCACATCGTGTGTGTCTGTTTGAGGTGTATTTTATGAAGTGTATTTTATGGTATTTTATCACACTCTCCATCATGTTGATGGCTGCTCATAGCCTATATTACATTACACAGAACCGGTTTGGAAAGGTTAATGAATGCAGTGTTTTTATGCATATTTTTTGAACATATATTTTACATAGCCTACAGTATAAAACAGTGAGTAAAAACGGTTAATTCAGCAAGGATGCATTAAATTGACCTAGCGTATCAGTAAAGATTGTTTAGCCTACATCGTCTTACAATATGTACAAACACATTTAATGAATGCTGTTCTTGTGAATTTTTCATTTTAAAACAAAAATTGCTCATGGTTTTCCACAATAATTTTAAGCAGCACTACAATTTTCAACATTAATAATAATAAAATGTTTATTGAGCAGAAAATCATCATATTTTTAATGATTTCTAATGCATTGTTCATGTGACACTGAAGACATCGGAGTATTATGCTGAAAAATTATGCTGAATGTAATAACATACATATAACTGTATGATAATATTTTACAATTTTACTGTATTACTGTACTTTCGATTTAATAAATACACCCTTGGTGAGCATAGCAGACTTTGAAGCCAACAAGACTTTAAAAATTTGGCAGTTTTCCTAATAGTCAAGTATTTAAATTATTCACGATGTTTTTTTTCTGTTCATTTATTTTCGTATCGTGTTTTTGATTCCATGTGGCATTTTTTTCTGTTTTTCTCCCTTTGGTTGTAATATATTGTGGTGGTTGTAACGATATCAGATTATGTTACCTGAGAAAAACACTAGAGGTCACTGTTTGCTATGTAAGTTAATCTGTGTTGATACCTTTCTTTTACTGTCTATGGTTGATACAGAAGAAACTGAGCACATGTAGAAATAAAGGAACACTTATTTGTTACTGCACTTCGGATTATTGATTGTAATCAATAAAGTATTAACAAAACAATGTTGTTCATTGTTTATTAATATAGCCTATATAAAAATATATCTCCACCTGTACGCTTGCGTTTGTTCAAGTAGGCTGGTGTTGCTCGGCTGACGGATCGCTCTGCTGTCCAATCAGAGCGCATACACCAATGCGCACGGGTGCGCGCCGGAAGAGCGCGCCCGCCGCTGCAGAGCCAGTGAGAGCAGCAGCAGCACCAGCACACGGTGACGGGACTGAAATGGCGTAGCGCGCAGTTCACTGCCGCAGCAGCGCAGCGGGGCCAGGCTCACTGAACGTTTCAGAGCCTGGCCCGTTGTACTCCAACCAACGAGTAACGTTATGATAGGGATGACTTTTCGTTCCAGTTTACTCGCTTTTATACCAGCACGAGATCACCGGAGACGGTAAGTGCACGATTAGGATTGACTTGTACTGCAAGAGCTTGGCTTTGTTGTAATCTTTGTGTTGCAGTTTCGCATTCCAGCACTTGCGTCACAATCAAATAATGTAACGTTGCATCTTGACCCCTGCACAATGCATAGGTGATAATACATTGTGCAGGAGTCGAGATGTACATTATTTGATTGTGCATTAATATTCAGTTAAGTGCAGTAGAACTAATGGCTACATTGTTAAAGGAAAATGCAGATATTAATTAACCTGCTTTGTCTTATCAAATCAGTGACCCTCATATGTCATGACAAGAAGAGAAAGGAACAGTCCTGAAAGGAACTCATGACCAGGTAGGTCAGTTGTGCAGCAGAAATAACACAAGATACTTCCTCGTTGGGCTGGGTATTGACACAGATTTAATTTGATTCAGCTCAAAAGCTCTTGATATGTTTAAATTCTGATTTACATTTAATTCGGAGAATTGTCAGGTACAGTATGTCAGTTTTCAACTGTAAAATACACAACCCTTGCATTTGGTACATTACCATAATATTATAAGTTATAATAAGACATCACTGACATGTTTAGTTAAAAATATAATGAATGAATGTGTGATATTGTACATATATTTAGCATTTTAGTAATTTTCTTTCAAGATAATTCACGAGTTATGGACATTAAATGCATTTCCCGAGTTAAACGTAATGCTAAGTGACATAATCATTGTTTCTGTGGTTGAAACAATACTGTCACGCCACATAAAAAGCATCAAAACGGTATTTATTGTTAGAATTCAAAGCTTATTGGGATCATTTGAATGGGAGGCTTGCAATAAATTACGTTTAAATACATTTTTTCATGCATCGGCAAGAAAACACTATAGACTAAAAGATAAATCTTGGGATAATCAATTAATTAATCAAGATCAATTAATAATCAATATTGGTACAGCAAAAATAAAGAGAGTAATTGATATTGTGTCATTGTCGGGCTTACGTCCTTGCCTTATCTGATCTGTTGCAGATGAGACCATCTTCAAATTGTCCTCCTTCCTGATAAGTTGACCTTCCTCCAGCGATATTTCAGGGAAGTGTTTGTTCAGCATACCAACTGTCCCTGGTCTATGATCATATCATCTCTGCACTTTGAAGATGACAACTGAAGTTGTTTTTATTCATGAAAGAACCATAAACTCTCCATGCGTCCAAAAAACTTAAATAACAACATTACTGTGCCACAGTAAAGACCATACGTCTGGTCATATTTGTTATAAATAAATCCAGTGGAGTATTTATATAGTTGCAGGTTGAGTTAAAAAAAAAGTGAAATTGGAAAGAGCAAAAGCGCACCTGATTTGCAGGTAAAACAAATGCCTGTTTAAAAACTAATCTTGCAAGCAAGATGAAGTAGCTTCATTCCAGAATTTTATTTTCTGCAGACTAAGTGCCTAGACATGTCCCAGCTCCTGTCTCTCAATTGACTATTTCCATAACTTAGCTTCAAACATACAAGTAAAGCACTGCTGTGTCATTTAGTCTTTACAAATGAGACTACAAACTGTAGACAGAAAGCTCTCTTCAAAAAATGTTCTGAACTGATATTGGTGCTTCAGCAAAACCATGAACCTTTCTTCATGTTTTCTATGTACTTGTACTGACATACCAAGATAGACGGTGGCACACTGACCCAAGCATAAGCATTATAAATTCCACAGTTAAACCTTTCTAGTGGGGGTGGGGTTCTGATGAGATGCAGGACATGATGAAATCGAATTATTTTACTACCTCAGAAGTTACCACAGCTCAGACCCACACAGCAAGCGCTCTGATCAAACTATATTCACATTTCTTTTTCTCGCTGTTAAATATAATCATTGTTTGTCAAATAGTCATCGTCTGAGGAGTGATGATGTTTCCTCTCCTGTATATTACATTACCTTATTAATAGGTGTAGGATTAAAAAAACATGTTGAGACCTTATAGTTCACTGGTTAAATATTTGTCCTATATGTTCTCCAGGAAAACATGCAGGCGAGATGAACACATCACTTTAATCCAGTAACATTCTCATGGTTATCCTTCTCATTAGGCCTGAAGAAAGGCAGAAAAATGGTTACATGTTGGGCACTGGTCACAATGGTCAAAATAGTTATAAAAGGAGCTGTATGCAAGAAATGTATTTCAAATAATCATAAAATGGCCCTGAATTAGACATTAAGAAATCATGTTCATTTCAAATACTTTTATCATTGACAACAGTAGTCCAGCCAGGATATTGTCATTTAAAAAGTGAAGTTGCAGCCCTAAACTGGTGTTGATGTTGTGTTTTGGTCTGATGCTCCACCCTCCACCGATCTACCAATCACGGAGCCAGTAGTGTTGCAGCATTCGGAGTTGCCTTCTCTGCTCTAGGTACCACCATAGATATCCATAATAAAGGCTAGATGTCTCGTCCGCACTGCTGGCCAATGGAGGTCGACCGCAACTGGCGGCCATCTTGTCACAGGCAGCTCAGCTCACTTGTAACATTGTGTTTTAATGGTTAATGTACTTTTTAAATAACCATAACTTGCTCAGTTTTCTTACCGATTTTCAAACGGTTTGGTTTGTTCTAAATCTTCAGAGATGTAGTCATGACACTGTATGCTAATGAATAATAAGTATATAAATAATCCTCCAGAATTATAATAACATTTCTAACAAACCAAACCGTTTAGTAAATCCGCCAAGATTTCAGTGAGATAAGATTATTTGTGTTGGTGCTGATCACTCATCTCACATCAGGAACCACAGAGCCTGTCAGAAAGTTTGCCAAGCGTGACTAGATTTCCGCGCTGATGACGATCAGAGACTCTGCCGTAAGACATCTAGCCTTTATTATGGATATCTATGGTTACCACTGCTGCAGATACAAACTTTTCGGATTAAAAAATAGTTGGATCCTGCAGCCTATCTGGCAACCTCGAGTCAGGGGAAGGGATACACCGCCACAGTAATTTGAAAGTGATTGCAGTACCAGTTTTGGCCACAATCGTACATACGGCTCCTTTAATGTAACATCTCAAACAGATTATGGCAAGTTGGTCTTTGGGTAGAGAGCCTGTGCTCAATCCTCAGCTACAGTGCACTGTGAAAATAGGAAATTAACTTCATCTGTAAGGAAAAAATACACCTAATGTTTGTTTTGTTTGTATAGTAGTTTCTATCATACGGATTGGTAGAAATAAGTGTTATGTACGCAGTAAGAAGAGTAGTGAGGCCTCAGTGTGGGAAATGTGCAATATTTGTTTATTTCCTTTGTCTTGTTTTGAGATGAATATGTATATTGTACAAACAAGTGACAAGTTGTTCGCAAAAACAACAAAATCACCAATGTCTTCCATTAAATGATGTATAGTTTCATCCGCTTGCTTTAAGGTGGCGGGATTTGTAGTGCCAGCATAAACGTGGACATGCATGTACGGTAGCGATGCTTGCTGAGTTTAATAGTCGTAGTGACATTCAGTATATGCTATAATAAAGTCGTTAGAAAATAAAATTAGGCAGACAAAGATTTAGTTCTAGTAACCACCATGGATGCAGCATCCACACCTTGATCGATTTGATTAAGAAGCGACTAGGTGAGTCATTTTTTTCTTGTTCAGAGTTTTTGTTTTTTAATTGACAAACACAGTTGTTTGTTCATGGGTAATCATTATTAGTTAATAATAATGTGTTGTAGCATGCTGAGGATTAGAACAATGGCGGTTGGTATTGACGTGCGGCTAGCCATGCTGAAATACTTGTATGTTTCAAAAGCACTGTGTGAGTTTGTCTGTAAAGATTGAAAAATGTACTGTAAAAAATTAAGTTCTGGGCCCAAAATAGTCAAGTTGGATCAAAACGAAAGTCTCTAATGGGCATAAAAAAGTCTTGTTAACTTAGAAGATATTACGTGTGTTGAAGAGTTTAATTCGATACCTGTTTCATGATAAATCCTTATAATGACTTGCTGAAATGGTACATCCTGAAAGGTTTTTTTTTTGTCTGTAATAATCATACTCAAGGGAGAATAGAGTACTCTCCTCCTGATTAGAAAGGGTAACCTAGAACTGTGTTTGTATTCATACCTCTAATATTGCATTTTCCATCAGGTATTATTGTCTCAGACTAGAGCTGTGGGTAGATTATTTCTAGTAGCAGAAACTCTTGATTTTAAAGTAACGTGTAGAATATTAAGTGGCATAAAGCAATTATCAAAGCATTGTAATGTAGATAAATACCTCAATGACTGGAATGCAAACTATATTTTTAAATATACTCGAAGATATGCAAGCCATGATGTGTATTAAGTTCATGATTTAGAAGCAATAATCAGTTCCTGCATGAATTATAGTGTCAGAAGTAGTTTAGTGGTGTTTGTGAAATAGAAATCTGTAGCATATTTGTGATAGTGGTAAGTGTTTTATTCAGAACATCCCATCACTCATATGGAACTATAACAGCCCCATTTTCCACAGTCACCAAATAAATATGTGAAGTAAGGTAGCACTGTGAGTGTGACAAAATAAATATAAAGAACTTTTTATTTGGACAGGTGGAAGTATATATATATATATATACACTTTATATATATATATATATTGTGGAATGCATATAAGCTGTATGCTTATTTTCATTGACAGCAATATGAGCAGTGTTCTGGGTAGTAGCTTGAGACACTCTGATGATTTATTACATCAGTGAATCCTGGGTAAATAAAATGTACCACAATACATCCAGAATATCAAGGATCCATTTGGGAATTTACATGTATTTTTAATAAGAGTGCAAAAAAATAACATTTGCTGATGCATGGTAGAAGTGGACAAGAAATGTTTTGTGCTGCATGCAATAATTGAGCTTGGCTTGAACATATTTATGCAGAAATGTGATAACTTAAATCTATGAATGGACCAATGTTGTGACTTTCTTTTTTAAATGCATGAAATCCCAAAGGTTTATCTCTACTGTAAATTATTCACAGATGTATTCATTAAGAAATGCTACTTTTTGGATTTGAATATTGTATGATGAAAATGAAATTGTTACGAGTCTGTGATTCAAGAGGCAAAGTCGGATACAATACGTTTTTAGCAAAGCCTTAATTTTGAGTTTAAATGGAAAACCTACAAATAAAATTTGACAGCTTGTTTTTGTTCAATGCAAATAATGCAGTTGATATCGCTTTTGCCGACCTGATTTGTGTTGACGATTTTGCCTCTGAATGTGAAACTCTATGCTTAGTCTGATCTATGCACTACAGATGCACCCCGCATGATTTTGTACAAAAAATTACATTTTAGCAATAAAAAAGCAGCATGGTGCCAATCATAAAATGTGTTGCTTCCTTTCCTTTCTTCAGTGTTTTATTTTTCTGTAGTAAGAGATCACATTGGACATTTTTCTTGCAATATTTATTTATCATAATACATGAACAATGCAAATGAACAAAATGCAACATATTAACCAAGCTAGGTAATATTTCACACAACCAAACTCCCACAAATATATAAATACTTTATTACAACACCGTAACAACAAGAAAGCTGTACATATTCCACACCTGCCATTTCTTTAGTTTGCATTGTGTGTGGACAATTTTTCCATCATTTCTTCCAGCATATTCACCTGCTTCATTTGAGCTTCTAAATACTGCTTCAGCTAGAAAAAGGAGAACGAAAATCCACAATGTTCAATTCAACTCCGCTGTTAAATCAACCTAAAATAACATATAATAGAAAAAATGTTGCTCTCCTTCTGTACAATAAGCAGTGAATGCATAAATACAAACCTCTTGAATATTTTTGTCCATGAGTCTGTGGTTAAAGTTGATTTTGGAGGCTTTGACACATGTGCCACTTCTAAGCATGTAACTAAAATATAATAAATACAAATATGGCTGTCATAATAATAATAAAAACATTACAAATTTATAATTTCTCATTATAAACTACTCCCACCAGTTGATTAGATCTTTCCGTAAAAGAAAGAGATTTCGTAAAGCAGACAGATGCTCTGGGGTGGAGTGAAGAACCAGGCCAACACTACCATTGCAACCAGCACAGTGAAGGACCTGGTAGGTGCTACAGATAGAGAAATCACAATGGGACATCCGACACACATGCTGGACATGAGCTGAAGTAGCTGAAATCAAGAAAGCAATACTTACTCGAGGAAGCCAGTTTGCCCACCAAACTCATATCCAGCTTTTTATTCACCCTCACATCCTCAGTAACATCTACAAAGGAAAATATTAAAATGTTTTTACAGAGATTACTACAACACACCTAACCCATGTGTTTATTATATTTTACAACCCTTTTTAACCCTAGTTTTTTAATCTGCATGCTTTTAAAATGAGGTAAATTACAACTTACTCAAACAAATGATACTCTGGAGGCTCTGGATTTCCCCGCAGATGCCGAGAGAGTCTCCAAGCACTGTGTTGCATGTCAGGCATTGGAGAACACTGCAATTCCTATAATCTACCATACGCATTTCTCGTTCTGTCAGTTCTCTTAGCTGTTCTGCAATTGAACTAGTCTGTGTCGAGTCACATGGACCGATATCATAAGAGCTTTCGAGCAAACTTCGAGTGCTGTTCGACATTGTTAGCTAGTAGCTACTTTTGTTTTGTCCTTGTTTTATTCAGTCACACAACACAAGTTCAAAAGACGCAACCACGTTAAGTCATTTATTGGTTTGACCTCTAGGTTGCGCCCAAAACTCCTCTTTTGCTCAAACCTTTCAGCCAATCAAAACCAACGAGACATAAACGCCACTTCTCATTGGCTGTAGTGTAGTCGTCATGGGCTTCTCAACCAATCATGTAACGGAAAGGGCTGTTTTGAAACGCGGTTATTTCATTTTTCAAACGGCAATCCCACCTAAATAAACCGATCTGTACCAGAGAGAGTGTCGATATTACGTTATATTTCTGCATTTGGCATTAAGCTTATCCACAATATGGATTTGGACTCGCTTAAATATGCGGAGTTGCAGCGCCTCGCTAAAGAAGTTGGAATGAAAGCGAATATGAAGGTAAATCGCGTTTACCAAATAACGTTATAAGTGATGCAGTGCTGTGTTTGCACGCTGCCAACCCATGTGTAGAAAAGGATCTGCATTTTATAGACACATATACACACACATAAATTCAACTATTAACGTTACTTTGTGGGTGTATGTAATTTTTTTCTAAATGCTCGATTTTAATTGAATTTAGGCTGAAAAACTATTGAAAGCTTTAAAGGAGCACTTTTCAAAACAACAACAGCAGACATCGGAAAATGTGAGTAATATCTTTGTTTATCGTCACCCATAACCTGTTCGAAATGTGGAGACTTGTAATATAACAGAAGCAAAACTGCATTGTTTGCAGGGGAATGATGTAGCCGACGACAATGCTGTCCCGCCCGTTGACGCGCAAAGCGCGCACACGGCAACGTTTGTGACCGAGCGCCGAGCAAAAGGACGCACTGCCAAGAGAAAGCTCAGCGACTTCCCACCTGTCACTGCTCAGGTATACACGAGCATATGTACAGACCTTATTTTTATACTAATTTATAAACGTTATGTAATTTTGTAATGAATTGTTTTTCATGTGTAATGTTTAGACTGAAGAAAAGCAGGCACAAGAGAAGAGCCGAAGGAGCTCCAAGAGAAGGAAGTTGTCCTCAGCCAAGGACACACAGACTCTGATTCCACCTGAAATCTCTACTAAAGAGGATACTGTTGAGAAAGCTCTAGAATCTGGGGAAACCAATCCAGACTCTGAAGATGCGTCTACAAAGCCAAGTGTGGAAGGTGAGGCTTGAACAGTTTTGTGGAGAGTAGATATTATCAATCATCCTTTTAATTACAATATAATAGATAAGGGAGTTGAGGAAGTTATGTATTGATTTGTATTTGAACAGTGTATGTGGTGATGACGTTTTAAATGTTTATCTTGCAGGTGTGGGGAGAAGAACTGTGGGTAAAATTCCCCGTCATGAAGGTCTGATGAAGAGGAAACCTACGCTGCGGCCGACAACTCCTAGTAGATACAGATACTTCCAACTATATGTGTGAAAAGAAAATATATTTTCCAGTCTGTCTGAGCTCATTTAAGATTTGTGACCAAATATTCTGAGCTCTGCCCTTCAGTAATGCATTTGCAAATCTCAATTTCCCAGATTTCAAAAAACTCCATGAGGCTCATTTCAAAAAGTTGGAGTCCATCGATTCGTATGTGGAAAGGAAGAACAAACAAATGGAGGTGATCAGGAATTCAGTCAAGGAGCTGAAGGTAACAATGACCTAGGGTTATTATCATTAAAGTACAATTTTACACTTAAAGCCCTGTTTTAAGATTGTTTCTGATGAAATAGAACGGTTAAGATTAAAATTTGAACACAGTGCTGTAGGCCCGAGAATTTTCGGTTTTTGTGGTTGCACCCACCCCGCTTCCACAATGGACCACAGAAACGTAACATTTCTCGGGCCAGCAGCACGTGACCAAATTTCAATCTTAACCATTCTCATTTAACAATCTTAAAACAGGGCTTTAAGTGTAAAATATCGAACTTGTCCTTTAACTATTAGTGGTTTATATATTTATTTATTTTTGTAATTTTAGACACTGTCAGAAAAGACGCTGAAGAAATCAGAGTTGAGATGAAGGCTCAAACTGTAAGTCACCAAACAATTTCTATCAGCAGTCACTTTTCGAATTAGCACACATCCTGATCATAAATTTGTGTCATATATATTTTTTTAATTAAATTGACATATGAAGACTTCTAAAGTCCATCTAAAGTTTTAGTTTAATATTAACATTTTTATCAGGTCTTCATATATCTTTTCTAAAACTATGGAAATGAATCTCACATCTTGTTGAATGACAGTTTTATTGTGTCAGAGTCAAACCAGTTTATTTCTGGAAGAGTTTGACCTGAATTATATGCAAGCTTTGGGATTGTCTTCCATTAGAAGGTGCCTTCTAGCCGAGCATCTATCTTCAGTCCTGGCGTGCAGAAGAAACCAGTGCCAGAAAGACGCAGACTCACTCAGCAGACTGCCAGCAAGTCTGCATTAAAGGACAGCGCCACCTTCAGGCCAACAGTCCTCACTACCAATAAAATCAATGTCAGGTAAATACATCAGTATGCTTTAATCCACTTACATCAAGTTAAATATAGGTGCTAAAGCCAAGCATTGACAAATAAAATGACTTATCACTTAGAGTTTCTGTCTCTAGGTTCTCACAGGCCACTCACGATAACGAATACAAGCGTTCTCTGGTAAAGACTCCAGCTCGTATGTCTCCTCTTGTCCCTCTCACCTCCACCCGGGAAGAAAATCTGATGTTCATCCCAAACCTGAACTTAACAAAAGTGTCAACACCATCAATAAAACACCTGGTATAGGTGATTCCATTGTGTTGCACTTATAATTTTTATAACTGATTCTACGACTCATTTGTTGTTGGTTTTTGCAGGAGTTACTCCATTTGTTTTTAATGGGAACAACAGCATGTCAGTCACACCTGGTACCACCACCAAGAATACATTTGATCTGAAGGCCAGTCTCTCTCGACCACTCGCCTACAAACCACACAAAGGTTTGTCCACACTCAGACAAATATATAATGTAATGCCTGGGACTAATGTGTCAGCGCTTTCTTGAATTGAATGATCTTGTATCTGCTTGCTATTCATTGTCTTTAATTTCTGCAGGAAAACTGAAGCCTTCGGAGCACAGGAGAACACAGAACTAAATAAATCTCAGACTGTTCCTTCACACCAGAAAAACTACAAACAGCACCAAGTTCAAACCAGGTTAGATGCTTATTTTGATTATCCATTGAGAGATGCAATCAAAGATTTTTTTTTTTAATTTAGCAAGGATGCATTAAATCGGTCAAGAGACAGTAAAGACAGTTATACTGTTTCTAGATTTTTAATAAATATTTTTTTAGTTTTAGTTTCCATGAAAACATTAAGCAGCAAAACTGTTTTCAACACTGGTGAGAAGAAAACTCGGCACATTAGCATAATTTCTAAAGGATCATGTGCAAATTCAGCTTTGCCAATTACATTTTATAATATAGACTGAAATAACTTGCTCATGGAATATGCTTTGCATTTTTAAACTTTCAGAGAGGGGCGACGTGCCAAGCATACAGTAGACCGAAAACAGAAGAAAGAGAATATGCTGGGTGCCAGACGAGGCCTGGTTATGGCCTAACTGTCTTTTCTGTTTTGCTATTTTAGATGCTCGCTGTTTGTTAACTTGTCTGTTTTGTTCTAACTTTTTTCTACTCGTCTGTAAACATCTTTATTAACATGGGTTAATGTGCGGTTAGTTAACCATTTATAGATGCAGATTTTATATCTTAAACATAGTGTTTGATTTATGTGTGAAGAGATGCCCTGGTGAATTGTATTTAGTGTGAATGAAAAAAAAAAAGCAGTAGTCACTTAAAACATTGGTCACACAAAATGTCTATTTGAACTTGAGCGATATTCATAAATTATAATTTTGTACTTTTTTGTCCTTCATGTGGTCTTTTTTTTGTGTATATACTGAATGTGATATTGGCCTGCAAAAAATCCATCCAATGATTTGTTTTTACAAAGTTTTTATTAATAAAACGTTTGTAACGTTTGTTATTTGTGATTGCTGAATACTCTTTAATACAATTAGACCTCAGGGTTTCTCTTGTAAAGCTCATAAGCAAACTCCTCTGTGTGGGCATGGTCGTTACACAGACCAATGAAGTCAATCTCCAGCTGAAACGGACCGTCTGCTTTGTCCCCCAATGTAAAACCAATACTCTTTACCTGAGAGCACACAAACAAGGTTTAAATCAGAGGTATGAATTTGCACCACAATTCTCACATAAATGTACAATCACAGGAAATAGCATTAATGATTAGATGCTCATCAAATACAAGGTAAAATATGAGGAAATAGTCATGCTGACCTTATCTAACCAGAGGACATGCTGGTTATCCTGTATTCTTCCACGATTGGAAAGGAAAAACTTTGAGAATGGGATCTGTAAGACAGTGATGATTGTACAATTGATAATCAAGAACTTTTGATTAATGTAATGTTTCCTTGTTGAATAGATGTATCTTACTAACCCCAAACTTTAAAATGTAGTGTAAAACAGATCAATTTTAATGCACTTTCATATGAAGTGTCTCTAGATTTACATAAGTGTAAAATTCTTAAGACATGCCTTAACATCCTTCCAGTAGGGTCCTCCTCTTAGTGTAGAGGAAGTAACTGTAGATGTCATCTCTCTGATGAGAAAAGAAGGTCTCAGCAGACACTGTTTACCATCCACGGTCTTCCATCTCCGGATACGCATATGTAATGTGTTGAAATTTGACCAGTCATAGGTCTTTTTTCTGTCAAATGAGGCCTGCAGCAGAGAGAAATATTGTGAGGTCAAATAACATGTTATTGCCCCTTATGGCTAAATTAAAATGAAGTAAATTTATGCAAATCAGCTTTAAAGCTGTCTTTCTAATTTCTAATCACTTGCAACTCATGAATTATAGTGTTTCAATGTACTTTCATTATAAATTGTACAATTCTAAATTGAAAACACATCTATACAATACTGTGCAATGTTTGGGGTCAATCAGACTTTTTAAAAAGAAATTAATACTTTTATTCATCAAGGATGCATTAAATTGATCAAATGTGACGAGAACATTTATAATGTTTTAAAGATTTATTTTTTCAAATTGAATGCTCAATTCACTAAAAAATCCTGATTTTTTAAATCAGTTTCACAAAAATATTTAGCAGTAAACATTGTAAATATTAATAAATATTTCTTGAGCAGCAAATCAGCATTTCTGAAGGATCATGTGACACTGTGAAAACTGGAGTAATGATGCTGAAAATAAAGCTTTGATCACAGCAATAAATTATATTTTGAAATATATATTAATAGAAATGATTTATTTTATATATTTCACAATATAAATGTTTTTCTGTGTTTTTGATCAGCCCTTGATGAGCATAAAAAATTTCTTTCAAAAACATTTTATAACATCTACTGACCCCAAACTTTTGAATGGTATTGTAAATCCAAGATTCTGTCTAAACCATGTTTGTGATCTGTGTCAGTTTAAATACACAATAGAAAATATAATTTTGAAAGGAACAAGTCATTATATTACAACTTAATTTAAACTTTTTCATCCTAGCTATTCACTTTAACATCTACACTGAAAAAAGTCCAGCAGAAAGTCTGCAGTCTTTATTACTAAACGAAGCAGAAAAGAATTGAATAAGACATCTGAAATGTGATGATAAGTAATCAGATTATGGATCAGACAGAGAGATGTACTGACCAAAGGTTGTTTGGAGCGCATAGTGCAGTATCCACTGTATCGAGTTTCTCCATCACGAGGAGGCGTGGAGCACAAAGACCCGTACAGAAAGCACGTGGTGTTGTTCTTTCCCAGTTTGATGTATGCCACACTATGGCCCCCAATTTCCTGATCAGATGACACGACCCACTGATCGAGACTCTCCGGCCCACGGAACTCCCACTGGACACGGGTCTGTTCCAGCATGTGCTCTAGTAATGGCTTTCCTTCTGGTCCAGTCCAGCGCTGGACAAACTCGTCCTTCAACAAACCAATGTGCTTCTTGATACCCTCCACACCTTTGGAGAAATCAAAGTTTATCTTTTGCCAAGGCCAACGGGTGTCTGGAGGCTGACCCGGTCTGCGGTAATCTTGTTCATAGACGCTCCTGGTGCTTTGTATAGCTAAGCATCCGAGCGTAGATGGAAATAACAGTGGCTGCCTGTGAGTGACTCCATAAACTCCTGACAGAGCTTTTAATGCTTTCCTCGGTACAGCCATTTGGTCGGAGTAGCTCTGTGACCAGATCAGTAGAATATGCTATAAAAAGAAAAACATCATAAGTAATGAAAATGAAACACCTTTAATATTAACTGCCATATAACATATGGTTGATCTTCTGGATTCAAATGTTTCACTTTTTAAATTGGGCTCAGGGGAGCCTTCGAGGGTTGAAAATGTAAAATAAATTAAAAATTAAAAAGATTTAAATAAATAAATACATTCAAATAAATAAGTAAATAACTAAATAAAACAAAAAATTAGATATACATATTACATTTAACAGTGCAGTAGTGGGTAAAAAACTTGATTGATACAAGATATTTTCCAATTAATATTTTAAATTGGAATAGTGCATTTGGTATGTCCATTCGAATTAACCTAAATTGTATCTTTATATATGAAAATATACGGCTGCCCTTTAAATTTAAGGATGGTGGTATCTTACACGATCGTACATTAATTAATCTAAAAGATTAAACAAGTCTAAACAACACCACAATAGTACATTAACATGGAAAAACTCCTGAATATCTTACAATCATCTCTATTTTTTCTTTTCTTTGCAAACACTAACACGTTCATCTGAATGTAATGAGAAATGGGAGTAAATCTTAGTTGACTGGATATGACATTCAAACGTCATACATGAAAAAGCCACTGCGTGATTGAATGTTAATGGCAGTTATTACATGTTACAGCTATGCTACAAACACTGAGAGTGACCACATTTGTCATATCTAAAAAATAATAACGTAAAATATGTCTCGAAAAGCAATTAACTTTTACTACTCATTTGTGCCATTACAGTCCGTCATATAATCTGTCCTTACCTGAAACAAGCACACGTGATTATGGTCCCTACCGACACCAAATATCTCTCGCAGGTGATTCCCAACCACCACACATTTAGTGATTATCAATTAATATTATATTTTTGGCTAAATACATGTATACATATTATTTACAATTAACAAATACAGCACATCTAGTACTGTGTACCAGCATGTCGTCTCTGGTTACGGAGTGACGTTTGCGCATGCGTAGAGCAGCTCTAGCGCCTTTGTGTGGAGGAGTGCGGCGCTGCTGTTTAAACACACACACAGGGGAGCCAGGCAGCTAACCATGGTGAATGTAAAGAAACGGAAAGGTCGGGTCGTGATTGACTCTGACTCGGAGGATAGTGCAAGCGATGATAATTTGGATCAGGTAGGAATATCATTCACGTGAATGTGATCCAAAAACCTCGCTGTTTATCGACTCTAAGGCATTAAGGTGTCAAAACTGTACGTGTGTGTTGAAGTCCCATGCTAAGTGATGTAGGAAAGCTATCTGGTTAGCAGGGGCCTAAATGTTGCCGTCGTGTTCGTTTTGAGACAGTAACACCTGCATTTTTTTATTTTACGTGATTTTTTGGCGCCTACAACACGCGGCTATTTCGGTTTACAAATGTAGCCGCGTGCGTTTAGAACCTTTTCTATTTTATGACGTCACAGTGCCGCGGCTAAACTTCTATTTCGGTTGTAGCCGTAGAAATATGACGAGAGACTAGAGCGGATAGACTCTTTTCATCTGAAAGCAGTTTCTGATTGGACAGTTGAAAGTCACATGCTCTGAAAATAAAAATATGGAGACCTATTTAAGCAATAAAGTTTGCTGTTGTGTGACTTGTGTCAAAAGAGCTTATGTGATTTATGATGTGCTTAGCTGCTAATCAATCGAAAATATAGATTTTTTAAAATAAAACTTTTTTTTTAGTTTAAAGTTAAAAATGTAAAAAAACTTGTATACATTAGTGTTAGTTCAACCTGAAAATGAAAATTATGTCATTAATGACTCAACCTCATGACGTTCCAAGCCCTTAAGGACCCCTTAAGAAATAAAAATATTTTAGATTTAGTCTGAGAGCTTTCTGTCCCATTGAAAATGTATGTACTCATACACTGTCCTTCTTGTCCAGAAAGAGACATCATCAAAGTAGTCCATGTGACACCAGTGGGTTAGTTAAAATGTTTTGAACAACAACTGGAAGACAAGACAATGCTGAATAAAGTCATAGTTTTGTTATTTTTGGACCAAAACATATTTTCTACATTCTAAAATAACATAACAAAAACATTCTAGCTAACTAACCCACTGATGTCATGTGGGCAACTTTCATTTGCATTATGGCAAGATTTTCAATCTTTTCGGTGCTATGGACGTTAATGACCACCCTTGTGTGAGGGACACAAGGGTCCTTTAAAAATGTAAAGTACGTCTGTATAGTTGTTTGTATAAAGACCTAATATATACAGTGAAAGGAAGTGTTAGAAAATTGAAAATATTAATTGGTAATTAATAAAATATTATTATTATTTTTTAGATTCAATAGTTTTTAGTTTTAGTTTATTTTAGTGTAGTTACTTAAATAATTGAATCGTATTGTATATTGTTAATACATTTAATGTTTTACTGTTATTATTATTTCATTACATATTTATACTGATGCCCTAGGCCTCCCTTAGCTCCCCTATGTCGCCAGCCCCAGTTTGAAAAACCTTGATTGACGAATAACATGAATTTGAACAATGATATGCCCCCTATAGGCAGTATTCCATACTACATTCCAGATCAACCTGTGCTCTTGTTTTCATTTCGATGTTGTTGACAAATTTCGGAGCTAGCCAGCTAGCAGCTAAACAGAGCTCAACACAAACACTAACAGCAGTGTGATTACTGACACCATATTACTATGTTTTTTGTCTGTTGCATGTATATTCTATGCTGCAATTTTACTTAATGCTAACAGCTTATTTGAGTACCAAAAACATAGTTATGCTCAAATGCAGGTCATATTTGGCCTGAAATCCCCATGGTCAGTGGAGTTTGATATCTGTCTGTGCTTTGAGATGATTAGACCCTGTTTAACCATATAGTGGTTGTTAGAGCATTAGGAGTGTTGGGTTATAACTATCCCGAATTCCTCTGTTATGTGTTTTTGTACTTCAGGATTAAATGAGCAGCACATAAGCAGACACCATGACAGGCAAGCCTCTAGATCACTTACTATTTGGGTTCATTAAACAGCTGCTTTAAAACTATTATTCATAAATAGCATGCAGCATTATTTCTGCTGCCACACCTTCCCTGCAGGCCTCAAACATAAAGTAGAATTGTGTGGACATTGACAGCCTGCACGTTTTCTTTAGGTTTTTAATGCACAACAAAAAAGTGATTCACCTTCTTTCTTCACCAAATACAAGGAATTTCACTTGGGGAAGTCCTAGCTGTCAATCTTCCTTTGCTTTTTGCAGGAGCTGCTGTCTCTTGCCAAGAGAAAGCGTGTGGATTCTGATGAACAGGAAGAGCCTGTTAGTAAACCTGCCGCCTCCACGGACTCAGAGACATCGGACAGTGATGATGAGGTATGGAGCTTTTCAGTTACTAAAGGTTGGTGCTGACTTCTTTGGATATTAAGGCTTATCCTGGGTCATTTTTCTAAATGGTCTTTGGTGGAGGCGGATGAACACAGTCATCCACACACACAGTTCAAGGTACCCTACCTATGTGAACTGTGAGCCCAGCACTGGTAATAAAAATAACAGTTTGTAATATGAAAAAATAATCACTGTCAGGACAGATGATAAAATAAAGTCCTTAGAATTTAATATTTAATAATCTGTAAATTTATATCTGAAAAAGATAAGCGAGTGTGAGTGACTGATTGAAAAGTTTGTAATAAAATGAACAACTAAGTATCACATTAGTGGTAGCTCTATTATTGTATAATAAAAGGATATAATAGGACATAATAAAAGGATTCACAATGCGTGCAGAACTAGTGCTGAACAAAAACTCAGCCATGGTTTTGAAAAATGTTGACTTCAACACATCTGATTGCATGTTGCGTTCACGCACTCAACAGATATGTCTGTGACTGGCTACAAAGTTCAACACATTGGAAATACTAAAAACCCTTGATGCCCGTCACAAAGCGCAAACACTCACAGGAGCATTTTAAACATCGGCTATCAGCAGGTATCGGTACTACAGAATGGCTGGTTTAATCACATTAAATGATCAAATTAATCTTTGGCGGGAATAAGATTCATTTTGGCAGCTGGCTTTTTTTTTCAATGCAGGAAAAATCCTGCAAACATTATTTTTTTAACCATCTAGAATAGTGTTGTGCCGATAGATGATGGTCAGAGATAAATCGCAAATAGCCAATCCCTTCGATGATATCAAGTAGAGATGCACCAATTTATCGGCTGGTGACCGGAATTGGCCAATTGTCACGTGATCAGCGACCGGACGGTCAGTCTGACATGCCGATCTTATGCCAGTCAAATGCACTCAGGTGCCGCATGATCAACATCAGCATCACTGCGTGCACATGGAACGCACATGTAGGAAACCTTGTAAATTGCGAGCTGTTTCACATCGCAAACGTGAGCAGCAGCGCGTATTATTTCCTCCGTGCATGTAAATCAATGAGTGCAGTCACACCGGGAGCATGAGCAACGTGTGAGCGTCGAGAAAGAGCGGCGGTGAAGCACACGTTTCGGCGCAGAGTCTGTTTTTGCTGCAATGCTCATGCTCAATTAAAGTGAAAGCACACTTTTGATGGACAAAATAAATATGATTTCACACTAAGTGCCCTCTGGTGTGTTTAACAAGAACTGGATTTTCTTTTTGAAATGAACATTTTTCTTAGTTGGATATTGGGTGTGAAAATAAGGAAATGGTTCCATAGTCCATGGAAATGAAGTCCCATAACACTGCACTTTAAATGTATGTGAATTTTATAGTCCTATTTTATAGCGATTACTGTTTAAAAATGTTTAATGTCAAATATTCCACTAAAGAAAAGATAGAAAATAAATATTTGCGCATGCTGTAAATTGGTTAGAAAAATGAAATCGCAATCGCCAAAAGTCGGTATCAGCAGGTCAAACTCTGAGAAAATTGGAAAATTGGCAAATTTTCAAGAATTTGGAAATCGGCCTAGAAAATTGTAATCAGTACATCTCTAATATCAAGATGATAATTGGCTAATTTTTCCCATTAAACTATTAAATTATTATTATTATTATTATTATCATCATCAGGCTATTATCAAATTAATTTTAGGGCCTACTGCCTACAATTAATTTGCCTTCCGTCCATTTCATAACGACTTCACCACATAACCACAATTGCGAAAATGACTCGCATTTGAGGATTAAGACCTCCTCAATGAAAATGTTTTTAAAACAGACTACAAAACTGCATCCCATGTCAAATGTGTTCTATTCACAAATTGTCATAAGTACTTGTTGTAAAAGAAACACATTTTTTTGTACAGTTGTTGTTTAAGCAAAGGCATTTTGTTTCCATAGCACATTGAAACATTTTAATGACACATTACTAAAATGATGTAATAAGACTTTAGGTCCGAACACAGTACAATAATCAGTCATCAATGAAATAAAAAGCAGCTTTTTGCTTTCACTTTCTGTGAATATTTGAATGTGGTTTGAGAGTCCTTCATCAGCATAACTGTTAGCAAACTGTGCCTCTGTTATATCCACAAGCTCAGCTTTTGGAAATAGGCCTACTTCTATACGACTTGACATTTATTCTTAATCACCAACTCCCTCTGTGCTCGAGAAATGTTAGACAACGATTATCATTTCCCCTTATAAAACTAACTTGTTATAGTAAATAAGTAAATTAATGATCAGATAGTAAACTATTGCACCCCCACCTACTGCGCTTGATAATATTGTGTATTCTAACGATCTCACAGGCTGGTTGACTATGCTATGGATGGAGCATATCGCCCAACACTAGTCTAGAATTATCATTGAGAACATTGAAGATCAGAGATGTGTGAATAAAGTTGATCCTACTCCTCTCAACCGGCCGTCTTTAGCTGATGTAATTTTTCATATCACAGGAACCAAGCATGTTACCATCACAGTTTTATTGTATTCGTTACTGCAAGTAAAAGTTCAGGATGTCTGCCAAATCAGTTAATCAGTATCATACAGTGAGATTACACTTGTAATCATCATGTGCATGTTACAATTTTTTTCTAAATTATGAAAAAGTCATAAATCGATCATCCAGTGAAATGAGACTTCTCTGGTGACGTAATGCTGGACTTCTCCGGTAGTTGAGTCCTGCTTAAACCTGCGCTATTCTTACAATCAACTGCAAGTGTGTATTCAGATCTGGCTCCATCTAAACAACAACCGAGGACTTGAACCTGCTCACTCATTTATTTATTTTTTATTTTTAATACTTAATTTCACTCAGATGTACGTTATAATACAGAATCAACTGTTGCTACATTTCCATTCTGTTTTTTTTAATAATAATACATTTATTTTATATAGCGCCTTTAAAAGTGGCTTTATCAAAACGCTCTTACAGGCAAACATAACAGAGACTACACACTTTAAATACAAAAATAATCTAATAAAAATGAAGTAAAAGCAATCCTAAAATAAAATGTTTTAAGAAGAGATTTAAAAGTCACTAATGTCTTTGATTCCCTGACGTTGGTCGGGAGAGAATTCCAAAGCCTAGGAGCATAAGGAAGAAAATGTTCAATCACCCTAAAACGAAGCAGTGTCTTGAGCACAACCAAGAGAAACTCTGAGAGGAAAGCAGATTAACGACTTGGTGTGTAAGGTGTTAATAGATCAGTCAAGAATCGAGGAGCCAGATTATACAAAGCCTTATATGCCAACATAAAGGATTTAAAAAATCAATACGGTACTTTAAAGGTAGCCAGTGTAAAGACTCAAAATAGGTGTAATATGATCCCTAGCCCTGACCCCAGACAATGCTCTAGCAGCCGAATTTTGTAATTATTGCAGTTTGTCAATTGATGATTTAGATACCCCAATCTAGAAGACCATTACATTAGTGAACACGTGAAAAGACAAAAGAGTTTATCAACCTCTCAGCAACTGAGAAGGACGAAATAGGACGTCACAACGTGCTAAATTCCTGAGGTGATAAAAGGATGTCTTAATCGTATTCTGCACAAAAGGCTCAAATGACAGTGTGGCATCAAATATGACACCAAGACTTTTTTATTTGCTTTGAAGCTCCAAGGAAACACCATCAACAGACAGAATGAGAGACCCCGCCTTTCACAGTTGATGAGGAGAGGAGCATAACTTGTGTTTTTAAAGTCATTTATTGACAGAAAATTATTAGACTTCCAAATCTTGATCTCAACAATACAGTCCGAAAGATGCACAACGTCCACCTTGCTGACCCGGTTCTGAATGGATATAAATCTGGATATCATCAGCATCAAAGTGATGGTTAAGGTCAATAATAATTGGCCAAGTGGATAGATTTGCATACTAAAAAGTAAGGGTCTCAATACTGAGCCCTGTGGGACGCTGATATGAACAGAACCAACCAATACTTTTGAAAAATATCCTGATTCTGAAAGAAATCCTCAGTGTCCATGTCAAAAGTTGATTGTAAATTAAACTTCTTATCAATGTGTTCTATTGATCTATTAGTGGACTGTTGGAGGCACTAAAACCAAAAAAGAAGGGGAAACCTAGCAAAGGGCCTGAAAAGAAGAACACAGTCAAGAAAAGAAAGGGCAAGACGGCTTCATCCGGCAGCTCAAATGGAGACAGTTCAGCAGAGAGTTCGGCTCCAGAGGAGGGTAAGGCAGCGGTTTGGATTCCGTAATGCTGTTTTCTGGAAAAGTACATTTCGAAAAAGGTGTTTATCCCTGCTTTACATTTCATAAGGTGAGGTGTCAGACTCCAGACAGTAACAGCTCATCCTCCAGCTCAGATTCTGACTCGTCATCAGAAGATGAGGTTTTCCGGGATGGTTATGGAGATGATCTAATGGGGGATGAGGAGGACAGGGCCCGTTTGGAGCAGATGACGGAAAAGGAGAGAGAACAAGAGCTGTTTAACCGTATAGAGAGAGAGAGAAGTCCTCAAGAGGAGGTGAGAGGAGTTTCAAAGCTCAGATCTGAGCGGCCAAGGTCTGATTTAGTCGAAATATGTATTGCTACTACTTGTTTAAACTGTTCTTATCATTAAATGTTTTTCTTCCTATAAGGTTTGAAATAAAGCAAAAACTGAAGACGGCGAAGAAGAAGGAAAAGGAAGAAAGAAGAAGAAACAGGAGGAGGAGCAAGAGAAGAGAAAACTGTCTCAGGTCCCAGATACTCAGGTGGTAAGTAAACTGTATAGCCAACAAGCCTTTTCTAAAATAGGAATGCAAAAATGGTTTTACACATGTTTCCTCTCTATTGATGCAGGTAATGTCCCACAACAAAGAGAGGCGGATCAAGAGAGATGAGAAGCTGGACAAGAAGTCACAGGCCATGGAAGAATTGAAAAGCAGAAAGAGAGAAGAGGAAAAACAGAACTGGTACTTTTCTTGTCACTTTCTCGTCATTAATCAGAAGATATTGAATAACAGACAGAATTTCAAATAGGAATTAATCATTAAAAATCCCAAATAACCCTATTTACTTCAATTATAACTGGATGCCACTTGCATGCAGGGTGATCAAACTAC
Organism: Hybognathus amarus; assembly: GCA_030378365.1. NCBI lineage: Eukaryota > Metazoa > Chordata > Actinopteri > Cypriniformes > Leuciscidae > Hybognathus > Hybognathus amarus. The sequence continues at coordinate 190,437 of JAQIUQ010007449.1, read as the reverse complement.
AATGTAGCATATGTTTAAAACATTTCTTTTATTAAGCTTTTTTTTAACAAGTAGTAGTATATCTTGTATTGTGCAGACAATTTGCATTCTGTAGCCAGTCATACCAGTATCTGATCTAGAACTATTAACCTTTCAGCTGAGCTCCTTTCCAAACGGCAGCCACTGAAGACAAGTGAGGTCTACTCGGATGATGAAGAGGAGGAGGAAGATGATGATGACAAGTCTTCAGTAAAGAGTGACCGCAGCTCAAGGTCTTCATCTTTTGATGAAGAGGAGGAGTAAGTATTAGACAATTTGTCCTTCTTTGCATTAACCTTCTTAGTGTGTAACAACGATTTGGATAAAATGTTACATTATCAGTAAAAAAAAACCCAAAATTAATTTTTTTTTTTTTGCTTGGACATATTTTTCTATTTTAACATTTCATTTATTCCTGTGATTGCAAAACTGAATATTCAGCATATTCGTATCAATGTTGTTTAGGAATTAATAGTAAGAACAGCCTTTATTTAAAAATAATCTTTTGTAACATCATGTATATTTTTCTTGTCACTTTTGATCAATTTAAAAGCAAAAAAGGTATTAACTTCTTCAAAACTAAAATCTTACAGAACTGCTAAACTTTTCATTTAGTGTATGAATACATTATGTACATTTAATGTATAGATTTTCAACATTTATATACAGTACTTCTAGATTTTAACTTTCTAGATTTATAAAACAGTATTGGAATTTTTGTATTATTATTATTTATTTATTTATTTTTAAAAACAGTTGTGTCCCTTTGTAATAAGCATGTTTATCAACTCTGCACTTGCTATTTCAGGAAAAGAGGAGGCTCTCGCCTAAGTCCCAGCCAGTGTCATTACCAGACGAGCTGAATCGGATCCGACTGTCCCGGCACAAACTGGAGCGCTGGTGTCACATGCCGTCTCTTTGCTAAAACAGTTACTGGTTGTTTTGTACGAATTGGCATTGGAAACAGCAGCAGCAAGCCTGTTTATCGGGTCAGTGAAATATTAACGTTTTTCATCCGTTCACGTAATAAACATCTTTTAGCTTTTGTGATACCACAAACAACTGGAACCTGAAAACACACATTTTAAGATATCACATGAAATATACAGAGTTATAACTGGACAATCTCTGAAAATGAAAACCTGTAGGTGGCTGAAATCACTGATGTTGTGGAGACGGCTAAAGTTTATCAGCTGGGGTCCACGCGAACAAATAAAGGCCTTCAGCTCCGGGTTGCGTTTGTATAGGAAAACTGATTATATGTGCATTCATCTCTTTGTCCTCCATGACTTGTGTAACGTGTATTGCATGTTTGCAGACATGGAAATGACATGCGCGTCTTCAGACTTGAGTTTGTGTCCAATCAGGAGTTCACTGAAAGTGAATTCATGAAATGGAGAGAGGCGGTGAGTTTTAAATATGCAATGTTCAATTAAAAAAAAACTTTTTTTTTTTCTTTTGTCTCATTTGTACTTAAACTTTTATTTACTCTAAGTAAATTTATTATGGAAAACAAAATTTAAATTTTGGTTGAATTTTAGGTTGATTGTAGAAGTACTGTCACACTGTAGCATTATGGGATGTGCATATCCAGTTGTAACCTTGTTGCTTGCTGCTCCATAGATGATGTCAGCAGGAATGCAGTTTCCTACTCTAGATGAGATCTCCAAAAAAGAGCAGTCCATCAAGGAGGCGGTCAACTACAAATTTAATGACAAAGACATTGAGGATGTATGTCCCAGTGATGGCATTTCCTGTTGTCCTTAATACAGAATGTTCTGATGGTTATCAACTTAATGATTGTATTAATGTGAAATATTTTTAATGACAGATTGTCAAAGAGAAGGACAGATTCCGAAAGGCGCCATCAAACTACGCCATGAAGAAAACACAACTTTTCAAAGAGAAGGTTGTAATGATTAGATGTACTAGAAATAGTAAAATTGTGTCCTTTGTGCCTGCTTGTTCTCATGCTAATCGTGTATAACTTGTGTGTACAGGCCATGGCTGAGGAGAGCGGGGATGGAAGAAAAGGCAAAGGTACTGCAAGATCAGTTGAATGAGCTGGAGGAGAGGGCAGAAGCACTTGACCGACAGAGAACCAAAAATATCTCTGCTATCAGGTCAAAAACGCACATTCAATACTGACAACTACTCAAGTCAACTCACTCAATTGTTTGGAGTTTGTAAGATGTTTTTGAAAACAATAATGATGTGAAATATTATTTATATTATTTTTAAATTAGTGCTGTCAAATCGCTGATTTAATAAATTCTAAAATAAGAAAAGTTTTTATTTATATAATATATATCTGCATGCGTATGTGTGTATACATCTACAATATATACATCTATTATGTGTTTGTGTGTGTGTGTATATATATATATATATATATATATACACTCACCGGCCACTTTATTAGGTACCCCATGCTAGTAACGGGTTGGACCCCCTTTTGCCTTCAGAACTGCCTCAATTCTTCGTGGCATAGATTCAACAAGGTGCTGGAAGCATTCCTCAGGGAGTTTGGTCCATATTGACATGATGGCATCACACAGTTGCCGCAGATTTGTCGGCTGCACATCCATGATGCGAATCTCCCGTTCCACCACATCCCAAAGATGCTCTATTGGATTGAGATCTGGTGACTGTGGAGGCCATTTGAGTACAGCGAACTCATTGTCATGTTCAAGAAACCAGTCTGAGATGATTCCAGCTTTATGACATGGCGCATTATCCTGCTGAAAGTAGCCATCAGAAGTTGGGTACATTGTGGTCATAAAGGGATGGACATGGTCAGCAACAATACTCAGGTAGGCTGTGGCGTTGCAACGATGCTCAATTGGTACCAAGGGGCCCAAAGAGTGCCAAGAAAATATTCCCCACACCATGACACCACCACCACCAGCCTGAACCGTTGATACAAGGCAGGATGGATCCATGCTTTCATGTTGTAGACGCCAAATTCTGACCCTACCATCCGAATGTCGCAGCAGAAATCGAGACTCATCAGACCAGGCAACGTTTTTCCAATCTTCTATTGTCCAATTTCGATGAGCTTGTGCAAATTGTAGCCTCAGTTTCCTGTTCTTAGCTGAAAGGAGTGGCACCCGGTGTGGTCTTCTGCTGCTGTAGCCCATCTGCCTCAAAGTTCGACGTACTGTGCGTTCAGAGATGCTCTTCTGCCCACCTTGGTTGTAACGGGTGGTTATTTGAGTCACTGTTGCCCTTCTATCAGCTCGAACCAGTCTGGCCATTCTCCTCTGACCTCTGGCATCAACAAGGCATTTCCGCCCACAGAACTGCCGCTCACTGGATGTTTTTTCTTTTTCGGACCATTCTCTGTAAACCCTAGAGATGGTTGTGCGTGAAAATCCCAGTAGATTAGCAGTTTCTGAAATACTCAGACCAGCCCTTCTGGCACCAACAATCATGCCACGTTCAAAGTCACTCAAATCACCTTTCTTCCCCATACTGATGCTCGGTTTGAACTGCAGGAGATTGTCTTTGACCATGTCTACATGCCTAAATGCACTGAAGTTGCCGCCATGTGATTGGCTGCTTAGAAATTAAGTGTTAACGAGCAGTTGGACAGGTGTACCTAATAAAGTGGCCGGTGAGTGTATATATAATATATATATATATACACATACATACACACACACACACACACATATACACACACACTACTCGGTCAAAAGTTTAAGATTGGGTAATATTTTTTATGTTTTTAAAAGAAGTCTCTTCTGCTCACCAAGGCTGCAATTTGTTGATAAAAAATACACAAAAAACACAGTAATATTGTGAAATATTATGACAATTTAAAATGACTTTTTTATGTCAATATATATTAAAATGTAATTTATTCCTCTGAAAAAAGCAGAATTTTCAGCATCATTACTCCAGTCTTCAGTGTCACATGATCCTTCACAAATCACTCTAATATGATGATTTTATGCTCCAAAAACATGTATGATTATTATTATTATATGATTATTAAAACAGTTTTTTACATTTTTATTTCAGGATTCTTTGATGAATAGAAAGTTCAAAGAACAGCATTTATTTAATTATAATCTTTTCTAACATTATAAATGTCTTTACTGTAACTTTTGATCAATGTAACTCATCCTTGATGAATAGAAGTATTGATTTCTTATTTATTTTCCCCAAAAAATAAAATACAAATTCTTACTGACCCCAAACTTTTTAAAGGGTAGTGTTTAATGTAACAAAAGCTTTCCATTTCAGATAAAAGCTGTTCTTTTGAACTTTCTATTCATCAAAGAATCCTGAAATAAAAATGTAAAAAACTGTTTTCAACATGGATAATAATCATACATGTTTTTGGAGCATAAAATCATCATATTAGAGTGATTTGTGAAGGATCATGTGACACTGAAGACTGGAGTAATGATGCTGAAAATTCAGCTTTTTTTCAGAGGAATAAATTACATTTTAATATATATTAACATAAAAAAAGTCATTTTAAATTGTCATAATATTTCACAATATTACTGTGTTTTTTGTGTATTTTTTATTAAAAAATTGCAGCCTTGGTGAGCAGAAGAGACTTTCTTTTAAAAACATAAAAAATCTTACAGATCCTTAAACTTTTGACCGGTAGTGTATTGTATATACAGTATATATATATTCGCGAATTTACTCTGATTTGATAGCAGTAATTACAATTTAAAATAACTTTTCTATTTTAATATATTTTAAAAATGTAATTAATATCTGTGATGGCAAAGCTGAATTTTTAGCATCATTACTCTAGTCTCCAGTTCAGGATTCTTTGAATAGAAAGATCAAAGGAACCACATTTAAATTAAGAACTTCTAAATGTCTTTGAGTACAATTTTGATCAATTTAATGCATTCTTGCTGTATAAAAGTACTAAAAAAAGTACTCATCCCAAACTTTTGAACAGTAACACACACACACACACACACACACACAAACCCTAGTCTAACCCCTCCTCTTCATAATTATTTTTCTTTTTTCCCCAGCTATATTAACCAGAGGAATTGGAGTTGGAATATTGTGGAGTCTGAGAAGGCATTGGTGGTAGGTGTTTCCGTCAGGATTTATTGATTGATTGAGCTGTTTTTCTCCTAAAGAATATTCTAGAATCTAAAATGTCTTGGTTGTGTTTCAGGCAGAGGGTCAGAACGCAAAGAACCAGCAGATTGGATCCCTTCACCAGACGGCAGTGTAAACCGACTATGGTGTCCAATGTGAGGCATCTTTCTGTCTGCTTTTCTGTTCTACTTTTCCTTTATTCTTATCCTTTTTTGATCATTTTAAAAAATTGAATTTTCTTTATTTTTTTACAGGCAAGAGATCCCTCAGTTCACGCCGCTATTTTGGCTCATCTTAACCAGAAATACGGTTCAGGCTCAGGCCAAGACAACAGCCAGCAGGCTAATAAACAGGTAACACACTCTCACAAACAAGCCCACAGCAACATGAGCCTGTTCCTGACCCAGTATTCACTTGTTCAATCGTGTTTATTATGCAGGGCCAGGCTAGCCAGAAAGACAAAGACATTATCAAGCAAAACAGTGACCTCTCAGAAGACCTTTTCAAAGTTCACGACTTTGATGTCAAAATTGACCTACAGGTTCCTAATGCTGGTAAGTGTCTCATGTCTAATAATTGCATTACCATTATAGTCGTTCACACTGCACAGACAAATGCCAACAAACACGTTTGTAATCTTTTGTAACGGTTTGTATCACGGTTTTGAGTTCATGGTTTCTGTACGGTTCAGTATTTGTTTTTCAGGTAGATCTAACATTAGTTTTCAGGTACAGAAATGGAATAAAGTAGTCAAATGTAAAATAACATTGCATATTTGACTGTATAAATTAAAGTTTAATCCTTGTTGAAGTTAGAAAATAATTTTGTTTGATTATCATTAAAACACAGACAGCAGGAATATCAGGCTGCTGTTTAAGACAATGCACAGATCCAAAAATACTGATACTGTTGCATATGCCTTGTCTTTCTCAACTGTAGAAGTTCACTTAATTCATAACAGACTATATCTGCTAGGATACGCATAAAGATGGGCATGTTGACCATTTTTGTGTGAATTTGTCCATTCAAGCACAAGACTTAAGAGAGACCCCCTTTTTGGGTACATTCTAAAACGCCTAACCTGGCTTAATGTACTACGTAGGTGATAATTAGAGGTGGGAGAAAAATTCGAATGCATCACGATTCTCTCTCCAATCGATTCTTGATCGATTCTGAGAATTTCAGAATCGAATTCTGAGTTTAGTTTTTAACCAGATGTGCGACGACGCTGAGTTTGCTTTAGAAACACCCGTATTCTGCTTGCTTTCAATTCCTCACATAGGCCTACATACACCATCTCGAACCTTCCGTAAAATAATCCTTCATAAAGTTCGGGAAGATTGAAGCGAATCACGAGGACATTCACAGGCTTCATTGCACGTGCTGTGAGAGACGCGCACTTTCTTTGATGTTAAACTTGAAGTGTGCTGTCTCGCGCGTCGGTATATTTTCCTTACGAATGCTCTACAAAGTCGTCATTGATATGGTTTGGAATGCAGTGGACTTATATATCTAAAATATGAACCTCACTATAACGGAAGACTGCTTTCAATTTTAAAGCTTCACACGCGCTTTGTTTGTGTAGACTGCTCACACATGCAGCTGTGCGTCTCCGTGGTTTAATGTACTTGTGCAAAATTAACATAAACACAGCCAGTTATGTTTTAAGGGATTAAATGGACAGGACAAAGTTCAAACCACACTACTTCATATATTTCAAAAGAGATGCGTGCGTGAATGCCCGCAGCAGTCTATGTTGTCATAGTAAAAAAAACTACAGTAGGCTAAAGATGAAGAAAATTGCTGCTGCTGTTTTTGGCATATGTCTTTTAACGAACGTCATTTCCATGGAAACCAATGCAGGTATTCTGGAAAATGAAAGACCACCTCGATCCAGGCACGAATTGCTGCCATGCCAAGTTGCTGCCATGTGATTGGCTGATTAGATTAGAGCCAGACCGATTTATTGGCAGGCCGAATTTTATCGGCCCATATTAGGCATTTTCCAAACCATTGGGATCGGCAGTTTTAATGGCCGATAAATGAATATTTAAAAAATGCAATAAAAACGGACGAAACACGCTTCAACCATGTTCATGAGTGTTGGAGTTGTATAGTTTGTCCACCAGAGGGCACTCTTACACCGTCCCTGTTGGCAACACTCGTGTATAACGCACCACACATCCTGCACCCTGCTGATCCAGGTTGCAGGTAGCTTTTTAAGGCAATGTAAGGACTAATTATTATTTTATTTATCAGATCTTTAATATATTTTGATGTTCCTCTGTTCTGTTGTGACAATAAAAGAAACAAGTTTCTTTTTAAAATGCATTATCTTATTATTTTAGTTAAAACTCATAAATAACTACAAATAACTAATGTTAGGGAAATCTGTTGTGCCTTTGTTGCACCTTTCTGGAATAAAAAAAATAGATATATATTGTATTTCACAACATCAGTGTTTACTGTATTTTTATCAAATAAATTCAGCCTTAGAGAGAGCAAGACTTCTTTCAAAAGCATTAAAGATTCTTACCGATCCCAAACTTTGGAATGGTAGTGTATGTGAATTTGATCCTATGAGGTTATATCTTCAAATTTATTGTTTATTATTATATTAATTTATTATTTATTTTGATCATCCACAGAATCAAAGTCTTTGTCTGGATGAGTTCGAATGCATTGCCTGTTAAAGATGGGGCGCCACGCCGATCTCTTAACCTGGAGGACTACAAGAAGAGACGAGGACTCATCTAGACCTACGTTTTTATCCACCCCTGCATGATTGGACACCTGTTCCAGGGGGTCTAAAGTTGCGGCCACCCCTGTGTGTGTGTGTGTGTGTGTGTGTGTGTGTGTGTGTGTGTGTGTGTGTGTGTGTGTGTGTGTGTGTGTGTGTGTGTGTGTGTGTGTAGAGAGAGAGAGAAAGAGCGCATGTATGATAAGAGAAAGAAAAAGTGTGTACCTTTAAGGTTGAGCGTGTCAGAGACTGTATGAGTGTGAATGTAAATGTTTCACCTATTTGTAAGAGGAAATATTCATGAATAATGAAAACTTTCAGGTCTTTTCCTGCAAAGGGTCACTTTTAGAGGTGAAAATTTCTCTGTATTTACGGCGTGTGCCGTATGAGAACAGAAATGCATTACCTCTGATTCTCCTTTTCTTACCAATGTATGCAGCTTATTTTCTCCCTCACAGAAACGACCCTTTTATATCCAAGCTTGTGAATGACTATCTCTAAGGACACTATTAAAAAAAGACAACACAAATCTTGGTTTTTTTTTGAAAGTTTTTTTACTTGTCAATAATGTGATTGGGTCTGCCCTCGCTCCCTTGTTCCTCTCTCTGAAAACTCGAAGCTTTTCTTCACCCCAACCCTTGTGTAATGGGGTTGTTAGGACAGCCCTGGTTAACTCCGCTTTCTGGTTTAAAGGCTGAGGAGGCCAATCAATAGGAGGGAGTTAGACAATGTCATCACACTCCCTAAAGATAAACTTTTGTTTTATGTAAGACAATGATCAAAATAAACGTGTCTGCCATGGGCATGAAAACATTGAGAATTGATGTATCTTTTTTGTTTTTACTGCTCCTTTCTTTCCAAATCCCTCTGTCTCCCAAGCTGATGTAAGTGTTATTGATCATTAATTATTGATGAAGTCTTTTAGTCAGTTCGTATAGTTGTGGCATGCCTTGTAAATAAGCGACCTTGAGTGAGCGCTGCTGAATAAAGGAGGAACTGTTTCATAATCCCTGTGTTTGTGCTTTTACTGTTCTTGCTCATGTTTGTACCTGAGGTTTTTCATAAAAGTTTAAAGAGAAAATTGCAATTTCAAAAAGCAGTAAGCATTTAAATACACTCTATATTCACTTAATTTCACAATTTAGTGAAAATAGTGCTTTGTAAGAAGGAACTGAGGCTTTATGTATAATATATAATATGCGATATATATTATTTTACATTACAGAAAGGGACATAAGACTGTAAAAATGACCAAATTGCAATCAGGCAGAGTAACAACATGCAACGTTTTTTTCAGTCAGGCAGTGTGCAGGGCGCACTGTTATGGGGCCTTCGTGTAGTTCCTGGTCCACGTCGGTCTGGCTCAGAATGAGAAACTGGATAAATAAAACAGTCACCGATGATCAAGACACCCGTCGACATAATTTCGCCTGATATTCTCTAAAAAAATGACCCTGCAAGATTGATTTGCTTTCTGAGAGATCGGAGCCCCTTCAGGTACAGCAATATTACATTAAATGCAGTTGTTGGGCAGAAGACCTGAAACTGACAATCAATGCGATGCCCAACATAACTCTCATTATGTTTAGAGGATTTACTCTACAAATGAGCACATGTCATTTACTCGACAACTTGGTGAAATGTAGTGCATAGTGATTTTAAAGTGACAGCTGACAGTTTTGTGTAAATACACCGTGTTACACGGATTTGGACGTACATGTAAACAAATATTGTTCAGAAAGACATGTCAGAAACTATGTTTAGTATAATACACTGATAGATTTTGAAATCATTTATGCATTCGCCATACTTTTAAATATATATATTTCATGTTAGAGAATATCAGCATTGATAATGAGAGGAGTTTAAAAGCCCTGGACATGGATCCGCAGTATACTGTATGGGATGGGTTTTGTAAAACAAACACACACACTCACACACACACACACACACACACACACACACACATACACACACACACACACACACACACACACACACACACACACACACACAACGCACACGCACACACACACATATATATATATAGGTATGTGGACAAAAAATTAAAACTCAACAAATAGACAAATGGATAGCATATGTGGAAAGACCTGGGTACCCCCTTTACAAAAAAAAAAAGTAAATATGTCAAGTATGAAGAAAGTTACAACATTTTATAGTTCAGTAATCAGCGCCTATTATTGTCTCATTTCTAAGGTGAAAACAATAGAATTTAGTGTGACCGAAAACAAGTTGTTTTTTCACAAAAATGCTCATAACTTTCTCAATATTCAAGATATCTTAATGAAATTTTCTGTGGAGATGGGTTTCATATAGTTATTTGGATCTAACGTGGGTTTCATAGTTATTTGGATCTAATCAACTTGATTTTAACACACATAAAGACTGATTTGGCCTATCTTTTATGGTATTTTTCTGACGAGCAGTTGTTGAAAATACAAATAATTGAATGGAAAACAACGATCCAAGGAAAATGATATATCCTTAATTTAAAAGATGGATTTTGGTTGATTCATGCTATTTCCAGTTGTGTAAGAATATAGAGTTAACAATATTAACGCTGGTGGAGGAAAGAAAGTGGAGGAGACCACACAAAAGTTGAGTGTAGCCTACACGACGCGCTGCGTTTTGACAGCTTTTCTACAGGTAACGTTCAGTGTCGGTAGTCATAAAAAAGTGGGGGAGTTTAAATGGCCACAAAATTTTGTACAGCACACCACAAACATATGTTCTTCATGTCCACCTTCCTCTGGAAAGTGTCCAAAGTGGGTAAAAATAATTTCTTGACAGTTGAATTCTTCTGTATTGTTTGAAATCGCCTTTCAGGAGGAAAATGCAGCCTGACTAGAAAAAATTGAAAACAAATGTGCAGTCGAAAACCCTAATGATGTGATTGGTTAAAAATAATCAAGGATTCCCACAGCGAGTCAATGAAAACACCGCATTTTAGGAGACCCGCTCAGAGTGAGTCTGGAAAATCTGGCACAGAGATTTGGAACACAATGGCGGCCACTATTTATTGATATGTCCACATACCTTATATATATATATATATATGGGCAAGTTGTTGAATGCATGTAACAGAGGTGACATAAATTAGCATGACAGGCTAGCAGGCTTCACTTTACCATCTCCGCATGCACGTTTTCTATTCCAGAGGATCTTAGGATGTCTTGGCTTGTTGATCTTGCCGGGAAGGCTGAGAACTTCCTGAATGAAGTGGACCAGGGTGCTGCCACCGCCTTGACAAAAAATCAGTCCTCTCTGTCCTACAACAGCCCTGACACCAAAGATTCAATCCAGTACAACTCTGCAGCTTACAGCTCCACCCATGATCAACAGCACCAGGGACTCCATCTCTGCCTCATCTCTCGGAAATTCAGCTTTCATCTCTGCGGCTGCTGGGAACATAAAGAAACCCAAGGCCACAGTTTTGGCCGGTACAGCAAATGTCTCCAGCACTATGCCTTTGGGTTCTAGCAGCAAAGTATCATCCAACTTTGTGCGACCCAAAAAGCCTGAAGTGAACGACGATTTGCTCTTTGACTTCTTGAACAGTTCGGACCCACCGCAGAGCGAAAGAAAGGAGGTCAGGAGAGAAACGACATCTAAAGCTTTGGGCCCTACGGGGTTCAACTCAGACCCAGATGCCCCCTCTCTCTGTGGCCAGCGATCTCCAGTTGAGCCCTTCTGTCTCTGCAACTCCATCCTCCACACAGGGCCTGTCCAGAAATTCTAGCCTCAGCTCGCTCTCAAACAGCTCACACAGCGTTAAAACAGAGGATGGCTCCACTCGAGATCAAAGCCAAGGTACAATATATGCATCGTAGATGGTGTGTTCTAACATTTGGTTAATTTCATTGGTCTGAGGGCACGAATTTTGGCCTGTTTAGAATTTTGGACCATTAAAGGTTAATGACAGTGAAGAGATGAGCCGCTTAGTTTAAAGGAACTCTAAGATCTTCCTATATTTAATGTATTAAGGGTTTAACTGAACTGCCATACAATGCTGTATCAGTGTGGAAAAATATTTTATATTTGATATAGTAATATTATATAATAATGGGTACCGTTCTTTTTACAGTACAGTACTTACAGTGTACTTACCTAGAAAGTACTGGCTAATATAAGGTAAGTACATGGAACAGGGGTAGGTTTATGGGTAGGTTGGGGTTAAAACTCAGTTATTACCAAATATTTGTAGTTACTAAAATAAGTACATAGTATTTACATGGGTAACTGGACTGTAAAAGGAAGCGTTACCTAATAATGCATAATATTAATAATGGTAACAATAATAATAATAATGTTTATTAATGTATGGAAAATTAATATAACATTCAAGTAGCCCAGCTCTAAAAAGCAGGATAGTAGATTGTGGATACAACTAAAATGGACCATAATGAGATCTAAGTCTACTTTTCAGGCCAGGGACAGTGCCAATGTAAAGACTAATTTAACTTTATTGGACTATTTATTTGTCATGGCTGATATTATAATATTATAATTAAAGAATTTTCCATAGAGTTTATGTGCGAAAATTGTTGCATTTTATTAAATGTTTATATTTATTGAGTCTGTATTTGCCATGAAAAATCCTGTTAAGCTTAAATGGCTCTGCGCTTAAATTTTATTAAACAAATTGTTTTTTCTAATAAAATTATTTATTTATGTTTTGTCTAAGTTAAACACTAAAAACAAATATTTTAGTAGGGCTGTGCAAAGATTAATTGCGATTTATCAAAATAAAAGTTTGTGTTTACGTAATATATGTGTGTGTGCTCTGTATAATTATTTTGTATATATAAATACAAATTCATGCATGTATATATTTTCAGAATTATTTCCACGTAAATACTGTGTATGTATGTGTATGTGTGTATATATATATATATATATATATATATATACATATATAAACATTTCATATAGGAATAACACATTTTCTTAAATATATACATGCATGTGTGTGTATTTATATATACAAAATAATTATACACAGCACACACATATATAATATAAACACAAACTTTTTATTTTTGGATGCGATTAATTGCAATTAATCTTTGTACAGCCCTAATTTTTTTTCATTTAGGCACACACATTTACTTAAGTTTTGATATCATGTAGTTCTTATTTCATATCTTCTGTCCAGCTGTTGTTCCAGAGAGTTTGAACCCAGGAGCTGGATGTTCCCCCAGAGGATCAGCCAACACTGGAGATCCCACATCAGGACCGCAGTATCGAGAGCTTCAGCAGCAGCAGGGCCAGGAGCAGGTGATCTCCAACCTTCGTCTGAGAAACCAAGCTTTCACACAATGAAGTCTCTTCTCTTAACCAAGAGATGGCCTCTCTAATCCAGAGAGCCAAAGACACGCAGGAAGGTGAGCCAAAGAGATTTCTGACCTGTTTTTGTTGAACTGCTTTCAATCGATATTAGTTGTATACACTGCCCAGCCAAAAACTAGTTGCTGTAGATATAGTTCTTCTAACCCTAATTGATGGAGTGGTCGGCTCTGGACTCAGAGGTGCCAACTGATGTGTGAAAATGATTCTTCATGCTCCCTCTCGACCATTTTTGCCACTCATCAGTTGAGCCTGATGAGTCTTTGCTTTGTCATCCTGGAATATGGCCATAATGTGTCTTCCTACTTGAAAAGAAATGAAAAGCTACACGCTCTATCAATTAGGGTTCGATTAGGGAATAGGGAACTGTTGCCAAAACATATAACATGCTACATGCATAATAATCACTACAATAATGATCCAATTATAGACTCTTTAAAGGGATACTCCACTTTTTTTTTGGAAATAGGCTCATTGTACCACTACCCAGAGTTAAACAGTTGGGTTTTACCAGTTTCGAATGTATTCAGACAATTTTCTTATATTTAGAAGAATATCAGTAACCGGACAGTTTCTGGTCCCATTGACTTCCATAGTAGGAAAAAATATATACTATGGAAGTCAATGAGCTGTCTGGTAAAACTGTCTGGTTACTGATATTCTTCTAAATATCAGAAAATCGGCTGAATGGGATTGAAAACGGTAAAACTGTTTAACTCTGGGAGTTGTAAAATGAGCCTATTTTCAAAAAAGTGGAGTATCCCTTTAAGCATTTGCCCATTCAAATCCAAACAGCTTCTTCTTTTTGGCCAGATTGTGTACTATTATAGTGATTATTAATTGTATTAATAACTTTTATTCATGTGCCCTCATAATCTATCAAAATAATTTTTGCAACATCTCCTTTAATCCCAATTGACAAAAATAATGTCCCACCCTAGATTTTTTTTTTCATTGAAGAAGCCATTTCACTTGGATATTCATCACAATAGGGAAGAAAAGTCTTCAAGAAGCAACTTCCATTTCATGTAAATTTGACTTGTTGATTTTGCAATTAGTTATGACCTCAGTATTAGGGTACAGCCTGGGAAGGTCAGGGCCCTCCTGTCCCTTGAATATTTTTTTTTTTTTTTTCTTTTTTTTTTTTTTTTTTTTCTTTCTAGCGCTGTTGAGCACTCAGCCTAACATGTTTAAAAACTCTTGAATTTTTGCAGCCAGGGTGGACCCGCCATCAAGCCGGGCTGAAGCTGCAGCTTACGGCGTCACACAAGCTCGTCAGCGCCCCCTGGATGGGGTTAGGACACTGGTACATGGTTTCAACACATTCCATTGTAGTGGTGAAACTGAGTACATGTGGAATAGCGTTCCAGTCTTTATACCTCGTCGTTCTTCTTACCCAGCCCAACAGGAAGTTGGCTGTGCAGTTCTTTTTGTTGAACCGCGATGAAGAAACTTGATACTTCCTCCTAGAGCTTCTCATCCAAATCAACAAAAATTTCGTCAGGCAGCTGAGTGACATGAGGTGAAGTTTGTGGGATTTTGATATCTTTGAGAGGTAGCCGTGTAGGAGGGAAACAAGAAAACATTATAGAGAGGTGAAACCAGGAAGTGTGTCATAACTTCAGCATCATCATAATATTCAATGAAACTCAGCCCATTGGCTAATTGTAAGAGGGCGATCACATGGATATAATTCTTGTAAATTAAAACCTTGGTTCACCACCAACTGGCAACCAGGAAAGTGTGCACTTTTCAAAATGCTTTGAAATAGCCTCTTCTACCATTACTTGATTCATATGTATCATGTTCATACAGGCAATGTAAAGACCTATGAATGATTCTGATATCTTGAAACTGTTGCCAATAAGACGCATCAAACTTCTTCCATTCTTTTTGAGCATGTCATCTTTAGATTCGACATTTGTTCCATATGCAAATCAAAACCTACATTCATGGATTAATATGAAAACAATTACACTAATCAGTCACATCCAGCCAAAACAACTTTCATACTACCTTTAAGTTTTGCAACAGTTTGGGACAAAAGTACCAAAATTATATTTTTTTTTAATGTGATTGTCATTAAAAACATTGAATTCCAACACCATGTCTCTACAATCCACACCCAATTTTAAATTCCATGAAGGTAGACATTAAATGTGCTATTTTGCAAGAACGAATTTTTGATATCTTGGCGGTTAGCAGTAGCGATTTTTTTAACTAAAGGACAGTATAGTATGTATCACCTGGTTCCTTTTCTGACAGTTCCAAAACTGCCGTGTATATATTCTATTTAAACCAAACAACTTCTAATTAACAATAATAAGCTTTGGATTCACAGAAAGTCAATATTGTAGTTTGATATGATACATGCTCTTTTCTCGCCTGGGCCTGTCACACAGTCTGTGTGTGTGTGTGTGTGTAGGCAGAAGAGTTCAGTATTCACTGTGTATACTGGCCTGCTAAAATCGATAAGTTTTCTTCAAGCCTGGTATCTTTTATTTTTATTTTTTTATCATAAAGGCATCTAACCTGTTCATACATGATTGACAATAGTTTATATAATTGGTGTATTAATAATTAACTTGGTCCATAATCAAAAAAGTGCAGTGATAGATGAAAAAAATGCTGTTAGAACTGCATGCATTTAACTGATCTTGATAAACTTAAGTGTCAGTTATAGAGGTTCAATCACATGGATGTGAGTCAAATATATGGCCACACAACTGACAACAAAAAAATGTTTGGCTTTCAAAATGCTTTGAAGTGTTGACACTCTTCTTTACCCAATTTGCTTCAAACTTCATGTGTACTAGTGTAAGCACACGCCAGATAAAAGCTGTGGAAGCATTACTAAATATCTAAGATAATGTTGCTATAGCCAGCCACATAGAACTTAACATTCCTTTTTTTTCCATGATTTTAAAGTATTAGGCTTGGGCCTAGCGGGGTTTGAAACTCTTGAAACTTGGGACACAGTTAGAATCCACCATTGAGGCCGGGCTGGAGATGGTACCCGGTGTGGCAGAGATTGTGGTCCCCACTGGCAGAGACGCAAAAACTAGTCCCATAAATCAAACACAACTTTTGCATAATGATGAAATCATTCACATGTTCATTACATAACTTCATATATTTCATATCTCTCCTAAAGCCAACAGTCTAAATTTACGCTCATGAGCTCAGACCCACAGAAAAGTGGATATTTGGTTGTAAAATATTTCAGTGTCTCTCTGAGCCTACACTTCTGTATGGCAGACCCTTTAACATTTAAAAGCTAGCAAGTTTACTGATATTAAATTCATTAACATATATATAATCCAACAGTATCTTTCGTGATTAATTACGTTTTAAACATTTGTATATTGGGCTAATATATAACGTAGATTGTGATAACAAACAGCAATGATATGGCAGCAATTTCATCATTTAATAATTTTAACCTACTATCATCTCTTTTCATGCCTACTAATTTCTTTATTTTTTTAAATACTAGTATCTCCGTCATACTAGTACTTTATTTCTAACGCTCTCATATTCTTCTTCAATTGCTCATGCCTTCCAATATACATGTTTTTGTTCTTTAATTACGTTATTTTAAAGTATCATGCTTTATTCATCGACACTAGTCCTTATTTATCAACATCGTACTTATTCATTAAAGATGCTCATCCTTATTCATTACATACCAATGCTTCTTAATTAGTTACTCGTACTTATTCGCTAAATGCTCATTACCTCTCAATAAATTATGGTACTTATTCATTAGACACTAGTCTTATTTCAAATAGTGACTAGTAACTATTCTTTGTTACTAGTAATTTTTCATTGGTTCTATAGTAATATCATTCAATTAGACTATTTGAGTTGGTTCATATGTAGTATGTATTCCAATTGTGGATACATCTGCTAGTGTGTATTACAGAAGGCAGGGGTTGGTTTACACAATCGTGCAAATAAGTTTGCTAAAAGCACCAACCAGTTGCCACCGCTTTATATATATATCTATATCTATCTGTATCTGTGTATCTATATATAAATATATAAAATATAGCTGCGGCCACCAATAAAAGCCAAAGCCGGCGGTCACCAGTGCCAATCCTAGGGTAACAAAGGCACCGGGATTGCCGTGCCACCCGGCTTGACCCGCGTGACCTGCTCGCAGCTGCTATAACTATATATTTATATATATATATATATATATATATATATATATATATATATATTTATTATTATTTTAAATTCCCACTTTATGTAGTGGCTTTAGTGCGATGTTAGGTACACAAATTTAATAGTTTGATAATGGACTTATTGTGTACATACATGTTTTTACATTGTACTTATATTTTAAAAATACCAGCATGTAATTACAGCTGTAATTAATTTATGTAATTACATTTGTAATTACACAGTTGACCCTTCCCTCACACCTTAACCTACCCTTAAACCTGACCCATACCACCACACCTGTCCCTAACCTTACCCGTATCATACCTCAATAGCAGCAAAAGTGTTTTACAATACAACAGGACCACAATAATACATTGTACTTATTTTTCGATGTAAGTACATAGTACTTAAAGCCACTTAGTATAAAGTGGGACCTTTTTTCTAAGTCAGCAGTTTTTCCATCTAATATTTATGTCAGCTTTATTTCAATTACCGAAAACTATTGTTCAGTAGTTTTAATTCAAATAAGTACAGAAGCTAATGCCAGGTACACACTACATGATTTAAGCCCCAATTTTCACTACGTCGACAGTTTTGTGAAAATCGCTGACAAAAGGCTGAAATCAGAGGCAAATCAATCCCTGTAGTGTGTGTTATCAATGACGTGATTTGACAAAAGTGCTTATCACCCTGAGAGATTTAGCATGCTAAATATCTGGACCTGTCTGCGAATCATATTGTGTGAAATGTGTTATGACTTGAAATTATGTTGGGGATGACTTGCAGCCAATGAGAGAGCAAGATACAAGACAAAGGGAAGTTCAGGGGGAGGAGTCATAGACCTGCAACAGAATCTGCAAGCATGAATTCTGCAAGCAACCATACTTCATATTCTTCTTCTTTTAGCACACACACAACTTGAATCGCAAGCTTCTTGTAGGTTACTGTTTTTAACTGTCTCGCGCGTGATTTTACGTTATTTCTTGTATCAATTTTTGTGTGTTTGGTTGTGAAACGTGGTTTGTAGATCAGTCAGAGTTGTCTGCAATTCTTCCTATTGAAATGTACTGTAATGTGTAACCCCCTGTCGGCGATCAGTCGTGTAATGTGCACACAGCAGCAACTACATGATAACCCAAACAAGTCGCGTGTAGTGTGAGAAGAACAGCGATATGCTAAAGCCATTAAATGATTATTTCCTACACTTGTGTAGAGGTGAACCTCGCCAGAGCTCGTGCCGACAAGTGGAACTCGGACCAGTCTCGCGTTGATCGCACGGTTCGAGAGCTGAGCGCACAGGTTGATGACCTCACCAGAAGCGCTGTCGGCAGAAGGATGGTCAGCTGGCGGATCCTGAAAGTGCAACTGGACGAGGCAGATCAGCTGCTGAAGGCCCGAAGCTCAGCCCTTGAAGAAGCTCAGAGCGAGAGGGTCAGGTTGGTCTCTTCAACAACTCAAAGAAGCAGAACATCACTTCTGGTTTAGTTGACCATAGTTAATCCATATCTTCTCTTATGTGAAGAAACAAACCTCTAATGCAATTTGGTGTGTTTTAGGATTCTTCAGGATCAGAATGAGGGCAGCAGTCTTCAGTCTCAGGCTTTACAGACATTACAGGAAAGAGTAAGAGACTCAGAATCAGCAGTTAAGAGAAACAGGAGAGCTACAGACAGATGCAGGTGAGTTGGCAGGTGTAAATGGGGCAATTGAAAAAAAAAAACAGGATTTATGTTACAATTTCTATAGGTCTGTAGGACCTGGAGATTAACAGATGGAACTGGTAGGTCTTAATCATGTGCCATTTCCTCACAGAGTGAGTTTGCAGCACGACTGGCGAAGGTGGAGGCTGAGCGTCAGACATTGGCGGAGTCTTTAACGATGCAGAGCGTCGGGTGACGGAAGAGAAACAGAGAGCTGAGGAACTACAGCAACAGGTCAGAGCGCCCGGTCTGCAGCAGAGTACACCAAACAGGAACTACAAGACTACAAAAACAAAGCCTCACGTATACTACAGGTATACTTCTTCTTTATTTTCATGGCACTTTTTATCTCTGTTGGATAAGCGTATGAAGTGTCATGGGTGTGTGGTGTTGTTCTTCTAGTCTAAGGAGAAGCTGATCAGCAGTCTGAAGGAGGGCTCAGGACTGGAGGTGCTGGAGGGGGCCGGGGCTGGAGTTGAACTCGAAGAGCTACGTCATGAGAAAGAGCTGCAAAGAGAAGAGATTCAAAAACTACAGGCTCAGATACAGAGCTTGCGGACGGAGATACAGGTGCGCACGCGCACACACACATTAAACATATACAATCTCAAATGTAGATTTTATTGATATAAAGTACGCACAGATGCAGATCAGGGCTGGGCAACATTTGAAGGTAATTAGTGTGTCTGCTTAGTTTTGTTAGTTTGCTTTTAAATTAATTTAAAGACTGAAGAATCAAAAATTATTTTATTTAATTATTTGTGTTTATATGCATCACTATAATACATGGCTATAAATAGCAATATTTACTTGTTTATTTATAATTTATATTTACTATATAAATATAAATATTTATATTTACTACATAAAAGATATTCTAAGATGAAAATTATTTTTTTTCCCTCACATTAATAAAAGTATAGTTACAAATCAGAATGTTGCTTGATTTTAATTGCCAGCAAAATCATTGGAAATATATCAATAGATCATATTATATATCATTACAAATTTTGCTGGAAAATTTTTGAAAACGTGTATATAAATATAATATACACGTTTTCTAAAATTGTCCAACTAAATTTGTAATGATATATAATATGATCTATTGATATATTTCCAATTATATTAAAATTGGAAATATATCAATAGATATATTAAAATTGGAAATATATCAATAGATATATTTTATTATATTAATCAAATTTATTTTTCATTCCATGCTAAACTACAAATTGCATTTAATTATATGCATTTATATGCAATAAATGCCAAACATTCCATTCTTTCACTTAAAAATTGTATAAAATCAAAATATTTACAGTGTTGCTTAGTTTTAGTGCCAGCAAAATTATTAAAAGTATATATTATGAATATATATATATATAAATATATATATATAAATATAAATATATGAAGAGTTCAGATGCAAAAGCCTCTGAATGCCATTTGAAATTTTCTTCTAAAATGACCATTTTTATCAAGCTTGTATATATTTAAGTTCAGTAATTTCACTTAAATGGCAATGAAGATTACCTATTAATTGTCATTTAAGTGAAAATACTGAACTTAAATATACAAGCTTGATAAAAATGGTCATTTTAGAAAGAAAATTTCAAATGGCATTTAGAGGCTTTTGCATCTATATTGGCCAGATGTAAACAAACAGTAGATATCTTCTGTTTCCTCTAGGATCTGGAAACCCAGGCGCTCAATGAGGCAGAGAACTGGAGAGAACAGCTGGCTGAAGTACAGGAACAACATGCCCAGCAGATCAGAGCCAAACAGGACATGGACGCAGAACTGGAGAGATCCAAACAGGTACTTGAGATGGTGCCATTCAGGTTTTTAGAGAGGATGTATTGTGCTTGAGGAATATGCTGAATAGTGAGTGAATATTGATTCATTTTAATGCAGGAACTGCAGTACATTGAGGAAGAGCATCATCGGACTAAAATCACCCTTCAGGGTCGACGTCGAAGACCGAGAAGATGAGATCCAAAAGCTTAGAAATCAGGTACCCCACACACACATGCCTGGACATTAATTTATGAGGACGGAATAGCAAATGAGGTTTTACAGCAAGCGTGTTCAAAAGAAACCTCTGTGCACTCACTCTAAGTTTTCTGACTTTTGATGGGGAATTTTACAATTCTCCTGCTAGCTGACCAATAAGACTCTGAGCAACAGCAGTCAGGCGGAGCTGGAGGGCCGTTTGCACCAGCTGACAGAGACACTGATTCAGAAGCAAACCATGTTAGAGGCCCTGGGCACAGAGAAAAACTCGCTGGTGTTTCAGCTGGAGAGGCTGGAACAGCAGCTGAAGAGTCTGCAGGGTGGTCCGAACAACGGCTCACACATCAACATGGCTGCCATTGAGGGACCAGGTCAGTGCACTGCATGATGGAACTGGATCAATTCTACTCAAACTTCTTTGAATGGAACCATTTAATTTTCGACAGCCCAACATGATTGTGTGTGTGCAGGTGCCAGGCAGAGGAACACCCAATCCTGTTTAGTGATGCAGACGGACCGGGTACAGGAATGTATGGGAAGGTTCGTAAAGCGGCCAGCACCATCGACCGCTTCAGGTAACTGCATCCCTGGAAATCTGCTAAATGTATTTTACAGTGTTCGAATAGCATTATAAATGTTTGTTTGTTTTTCCCCTTCAGTATACGTTTAGGAATCTTCTCAGACGTTACCCCATGGCCAGGGTCTTTGTTATTATTTATATGGTGAGTTCACAGTGTGTAAAGAAATGTTTGAAAGTAAAACTTAAGAATTTAAACTTTCAGGGAAAATGTTGTATGTTTGGTGTGTTTGAATGTATGTTTTTCGTTGCAGGCACTACTACACCTTTGGGTAATGATTGTCCTTTTGACATACACACCAGAGATGCACCACAGTCATCCTGATGGGAGATGAAGGACTTTCAATCTATAAGAAGACAAAATAATCTGTTTGTGATTAGTGAAAGTTAATAAAGGTTTAACTTCAGGGAGATTTCAGACTGCCCTACAGTGGCTCAATATGCATTCATGTACAATTTGCACAGACATGTTGTTGGATGTTTTCTCTCTCTCTCTCCCTCTGTTATTCTCACATTTCCCCTCATTCCACCTCGTTTATTTTGTCTTGGGCCATTTTCAGTAAAGTTTGGTATGAGTGTTAAGAGCAGTATAAAGTGAAATATTTAAGGTATAATGTAAAGGTGTGGTTTTATTCGATTAAGAATCTCTTCTTTTAATCATCTCTATTTCATGAAAATGTAATCATAATTATTTTTGTCATAGGAAATAACAGAATGTATTTCTGACACTGTAAAGCAGATTTATCTTAATAAATATTAACACAGACATACTCTTTATTCTCCCAACTATTTTTGTAACTTTGTTATATGGTAGTACAGATGGACATCGGAGGGGAGAAAATGAGGAAAATGTAGAAGTTGCTCAAATATATTATAAATTCATATTTTAAAATAACACATATGTGTATTTTAATGTATAATTAATTATTTTGAAGATTTTGGAAAGAAGTTTTTTGTGCTCATGAAACCTGCAGTTATTTGATCAAAAATACAAACAAATTAAAAAATAAACAATATGTGAAATATAAACAATTTAAATATATATTTCCTTTTTAAATATATTTTAAAATGTAATTTATTCCTGTGATGGCAAAGCTGAAGCTTCAGTGTCAATATATGATAATATATATATATATATATATATATATATATATATACACTCACCGGCCACTTTATTAGGTACACCTGTCCAACTGCTCGTTAACACTTAATTTCTAAGCAGCCAATCACATGGCGGCAACTCAGTGCATTTAGGCATGTAGACATGGTCAAGACAATCTCCTGCAGTTCAAACCGAGCATCAGTATGGGGAAGAAAGGTGATTTGAGTGACTTTGAACGTGGCATGATTGTTGGTGCCAGAAGGGCTGGTCTGAGTATTTCAGAAACTGCTAATCTACTGGGATTTTCACGCACAACCATCTCTAGGGTTTACAGAGAATGGTCCGAAAAAGAAAAAAAACATCCAGTGAGCGGCAGTTCTGTGGGCGGAAATGCCTTGTTGATGCCAGAGGTCAGAGGAGAATGGCCAGACTGGTTCGAGCTGATAGAAGGGCAACAGTGACTCAAATAACCACCCGTTACAACCAAGGTGGGCAGAAGAGCATCTCTGAACGCCCAGTACGTCGAACTTTGAGGCAGATGGGCTACAGCAGCAGAAGACCACACCGGGTGCCACTCCTTTCAGCTAAGAACAGGAAACTGAGGCTACAATTTGCACAAGCTCATCGAAATTGGACAATAGAAGATTGGAAAAACGTTGCCTGGTCTGATGAGTCTCGATTTCTGCTGCGACATTTCGGATGGTAGGGTCAGAATTTGGCGTCTACAACATGAAAGCATGGATCCATCCTGCCTTGTATCAACGGTTCAGGCTGGTGGTGGTGGTGTCATGGTGTGGGGAATATTTTCTTGGCACTCTTTGGGCCCCTTGGTACCAATTGAGCATTGTTGCAACGCCACAGCCTACCTGAGTATTGTTGCTGACCATGTCCATCCCTTTATGACCACAATGTACCCAACTTCTGATGGCTACTTTCAGCAGGATAATGCGCCATGTAATAAAGCTGGAATCATCTCAGACTGGTTTCTTGAACATGACAATGAGTTCGCTGTACTCAAATGGCCTCCACAGTCACCAGATCTCAATCCAATAGAGCATCTTTGGGATGTGGTGGAACGGGAGATTCGCATCATGGATGTGCAGCCGACAAATCTGCGGCAACTGTGTGATGCCATCATGTCAATATGGACCAAACTCCCTGAGGAATGCTTCCAGCACCTTGTTGAATCTATGCCATGAAGAATTGAGGCAGTTCTGAAGGCAAAAGGGGGTCCAACCCGTTACTAGCATGGGGTACCTAATAAAGTGGCCAGTGAGTGTATATATATATATATATATATATTATAATATGCTGATTTGGTGCTCAAGAAACATTTATTATTATTATTATTATCAATTATCAACATTAAAAACAGTTCTGCTGCTTAATATTTTTTGTGGAAGCCTCTGATGAATAGCAGCTTCAAAAGAACAGCATTTTAAATAGATTGTTTTTCTAATTGTATAAAAGTCTTTGCTGTCATTTTTGATCATTTTAATGCATTCTTGCTTAATTAAAAGCATTAATTTCTATTAAAAAAAACTTTAATTTATCTCGAACAGTAGTGCAAATATTACATAACCAATTATACTACATATATCGTGCCGTGTGTCATAATTTATGAAAATTATTACATTTGCTGTCCCGGAGTAGGTTTTATCACTGTGTTGCAGTACTCGTTGTGTCCAGTGGCGTCACTGTGGATGCGTGGAATGTGTGAGCTTCATTATGTTGGTCCTCCACCGTCCCAGAATCCATCTGTGCTGTCCACGTCCCCTGACTGATGATGATCAGTCCGGCTGTGATGGCCGCGGTTGAGCTGGCACTTTATCCGCGTGAAAAACACAACGACCCAAAACAAACCCGTACCAGAAACCTGCCTGAACACATGTGGATATAACCCGGCGACCCGTTCTTCGTAATTGCCGTGGATTTAACGCGTATAAACCGGCGTTTTGTCTTTGTTTATGTCATGAAGTTTTGAACCAGCTGGAATCCGGATCTGCTGCTGATTAATGATCATTAACAGTTACTTATATTACACAAACCAACATAAGACGATAATAATTATTAACGTAACTTAGTAGTTACATGAAACCCTCGTTCGCACATTTGAGAAAGTGTGCTGTGACAGGCCCGGGTCGGTGATTTCAGGGTTAGAACAGGTCCGGCTCGACATGTCATCCTGGCTGGGAGGGTTGGGCTCTGGCCTGGGTCAGAGTCTGGGTCAGGTCGGGGGAAGCTTGTCTTCGTTTACCGGACAGATCTCTAATTTTACCAAAGATATTCTTCTGGAAAGCACAGAAGAAGTGGGAGGTGAGTTGACTACAGTCATGAAGATCATATCACTTCATATAGTTGGACAGCTGTTTTGTGCTGGTTTTTTGTTTTGTTTTCACAACTGTAGTCTAGACTGCTGAATGTGACAGTTTTATATATTGATTAGTTTATGAATACAGTCAGTCCAGAGATGTTTGAGAGCTCATTTGTCTGTAAAATGTACTTGTTGATTTTGTCAGATTGTTGAGATATGATTGTTTTGTCAGGTTTTTGAAAATGTAATTTTGTTTACATTGGTATCTCCGTAAAGAAATTAAACGAATTAAAGAGAAAGTCCTCTAAGAAATTATCGTTGTTTACATTTTGGTATTCCAAACCTCAATGACTGATTTTCTTCTGAGGAACACAAAATGAAATGTTAGGGACCTGCATCTTCCTTTCTGTGCGTTGAAAGTGAATAGCAACTGAGCCTGTCATTACCTCATCATTCTCTGCAATTGTCATATGGTGCTGATATAATGGGATGAAGTAATTATAATAAGACAAGAGTAAGAGGTTTGTTCGCATACAGCAGTTGAATCCCTATCAGAGATGTAGCTGTAGTTAGGGTTTTGTCACTTTATCGTGCTGGAGTTTTCTTCAATGGTTTCCTCTGTTTTCCCTTGTGAATGGGGACTTAAAGGGTTAGTTCACCCAAAAATGAAAATTCTGTCAGTATTTACTCAACCTCATGTTGTTCCAACCCCGTAAGACCTTCGTTCATCTTCAGAACACAAATAAAGATATTTTTATTAAATCTGAGAGCTGGATCACTCCTGCATACTAGTCCATAGGCTTCTTGAGGAATTGAAACTTGCTGGCCTCGAAAAGTTATTAAAGACATCGTTAAAATAGTCCAAGTGACTTCCTCAGATTTTATCAAACATATCTTTATTTGTGTTCCGAACACAACGAAGGAACACAACATGAGGGTGAGTAAATACTGACAGAATTTTCATTTTTGGGTGAACTAACCCTTTAATAATGAAGTAGGCCTACTTTGGTTGGTATCCTTGTCTTGTTCCTTGATACATCTGCTGTATTAATTATCCCAACTCTAAACAAAACTCCAACAAAAACTGGTGTCATAAGTAAATATGCCCTTTCTGACCATTGGAGGAGTGTAACACACACACAGCACACACTGAGAACTTTGATCAGCAGCTTCCAGCAAAGCAGACAGACCTTAAGTCAATCTGTCATGTCTCATGATGCATCGACCTGCCTGTTAGCACTTTCAAAACAGATTAAAAATAAAGCCTAAAAGTGGTGTGGCAAAAGAGTTCTGTTTACTAACATTAGGTATGATGAAACCATTGAACAGAATTTATTAATATAGGTTAATATTAATATATTTTTGTTTATCCCTGTTCATTCCTAATATGTGAATAATCATGCAAATGATTTATTTTCATTAACTTTAAAAGTATTGTTTATTGTTATTTCATGTCATATTGCATTAACGAGGTGGAGAAACTTATTGTAAAGGTATTACAGATGGTATAGTAGCAGTTCTTTGGCTGGCTGCCTGGATGTGGCAGGTGTGACTCCTGGTAGGGGTTTGTCCCATTCCACAACAACAGAGACCACCTACATGCAGTGTGCCCTTGCCTTGAGCAAGGCAATACTTGTGAGGGATTGTCACTGTATAAGTGGACTGTTGTTTGTGTCATAGATAAAGGCTATATTGAAGTGACTTAATCACTGTTTATGTTAGAAAGTAGTTATTTAGTAGGTGCTGTTAACTTGTGTGGTTTTCCATCTAAAATGATTTCTGGTTCCAGCTTCATAAGATTCAAGCAATGAGCCATGGCCATTGTGTGTCCTTGAGCCAGGTTTACTTCAAGTG
Source organism: Hybognathus amarus (assembly GCA_030378365.1). NCBI lineage: Eukaryota > Metazoa > Chordata > Actinopteri > Cypriniformes > Leuciscidae > Hybognathus > Hybognathus amarus. Next base: position 163,497 of record JAQIUQ010007449.1, on the reverse strand, counting down.
GATTATCGTACTAATAATGGACTTGTAATAATGTTATTGCTGTTACACACTACGCTACACCACCCCAATTATGTTTTTAAGACTGTTCTGTCATTTCCTGAGGCTATGAGTTTATTAATGCTCAAATGTAACAACGTCTCAGTTTCTCAATATTGTATGCCTTTAAATAATGGAAATATTAGATTTGGCAGTGTGGATTTGTGTAAATGTTTCTTGTTTGTCATGTGAACCTGAACAGAACCTTGTTGAAATAGAGCTTTACTGTTTAGAGCTTGCCAAGGTGCTAACATGCTGTTACCGTTTTCTACTCTTAAAGGAGTAGTTCACTTTAAAAAAAAACTTTTGCTGATAATTTACTCACCCACATGTCATCCAAGATGTCCACGTCTTTCTTTCTTCAGTCGAAAAGAAATTAAGGTTTTTGATGAAAACATTCCAGGATTTTCTCCATACAATGGACTTTATTGGGAACCAAACGGTTCAAGGTCCAAATGAGAGTTTCTGTGCAGCTTCAAAGGGCTTTAAACGACACCAGGCGATGAAAAAGGGTCTTATCTAGGACCCTTTAAGTCATGACTCGAAAAAAGATTTGTTCATTTTGATGAATGAGTTTGAACAGGAGAGTCACGAACGCTCATCACAGAACAGAGCAAGGTGAGCATTTGTGCTTATAAAACTTTAAATTTTTATTTATTTTTTAAATGACCGATCGTTTCACTAGATAAGATTCACTTTTTTCAAGTCATGACTTGAAGGGTCCTGATAAGACCCTTCTTCATCATCTGAAATCGTTTAAAGCACTAGTTTGAAGCTGCACTGAATCTCTCATTTGGACCATGAACCGTTTGGTTCCCAATGAAGTACATTATATGGAGAAAATTATGAAATGTTTTCATCAAAAACCTTAATTTCTTTTCGACTGAAGACATGGACATCTTGGATGACATTGGGGTGAGTAAATTATCACTCAGCAAAAGTTTTTTTTTTAAAGTGAACTACTCCTTTAAGAGTTTTAAATGCAGCATATTGTGCTCGTACTTATTGTTATTTACTTAAGAATCCTACAGAATCCAATCTGTATTTATTTCCAAGTGTACTTTTTCGGTAATATACGTATAATATTCTGCACTGACTGTGCAGCTGCTGGGAGGAAGTCCATGTCCTCTGGAATGTTGCTATTTAAAGGGACAGTCACCCAATAATTGACAAAACTGTCCATTAAAACTATGTAATATTTGTGTAGTCTCTGAGTGGATTTATTAGGTGTATGTCTCTACTCTACACACAAAGATTGTTCACCTTTAACCAGTAAGGTCTTGTAGTTAGTCAGTGTAGTTAGTCATCTTCATCTCTTCCTATGACTTGGATATGTTGGCCAGTTTACAGATGAACAGAAATGTTTAAACAAATATTTTCTATTTATGTAAATTATTTTTATAAGACATTCTATTTATGTCTTATTTGCTGCACAACAGAGCTTTATGTACAGATGTACGTAATATTATCTTACTTTCTTACAGATGCTGCAGGGTCTGAGCTACAGGTGTCCAGCTCTAGATTTCAAGAACTGGAGACTTCATATGTAGCACAAAAATCTGAGGTGATTAATTTAGCACACAAACACTAATTGATGCTGATATTTCTCTATTCTATCATGAGACAATATTTTGTGTGCTTTAAAAGGACATTTCAGTAATGGAGTACAAATTAATAATTACAGGATGAGTCATTTCAAAACATTATAAATGAATGCTAAGATTTGTAAATTAAAAATTGTCTTTGTATGTTTATTTTTGTGTGGTTTAGTATGAGCGCTTGCGGAGACTCAACTCTGAGCTGGAAGAGAAGCTAGAGGCAGCCGAGATTCAGATCAAACAGCAGTCATTGGAAAACAGAACCCTCCTGCAACAAAAAGAGGTTTGGGTCAAAACTAACTTCTTTTATGCTCTATTTTCTGACCTGAAAATGTATCTAATATTAGTGCAAAAAAAATGTAGAATCATAGTGATAATTTTATGTGTGTCTTTGTGTGAAGGTGGAGATCAGTCACCTCAAGGCTCGTCAGATTTCTCTGCAGGAGGAGTTTCAAAAACTCCAACACTCTTCTCAAGCTGCGACCAGCTCATCCTTCACCGACGCTGCTGTGCTTCCCGTCACTACTGCTGCCACTACCACTACTTCGTCTTCCTTTCTGCACCGGTCCTCAGCTGTCCATCAAGGCTTCCATGGCGACGAGGTGGACCTCAGTGATGTCCTGTGGTCTCAACAGGAAATTAACCGTCTTTCCAATGAGGTGCATCGTCTAGAGGCTGACGTGGCCCATTGGAGGAGAGTTGCACAGGTCACTTTTCATTTTTACCTGGCATACAGTTTTACAAATATGTCATGGCATAGTTATCGAACTATAATGTTTTTTCTTTTAATTTACCAGGCATCAAAGCTGCCAGGAGTTGAGGGGAATGGAGACCAGGGTGAAGTTCTAAAAATGCAAAGAACGATCAAGGTGAAAAACCTTTTGAACTGTAACAGAGTTGGAGCTTTGCTGTTGGTCAGCTCTTAGAATCAGGTTCTGTTTTAAACCTAATTCACGTTCGGACCCAAACAGGAGCTGAGAGAGGAAATGGCACGAGAGGTGGATGAGCACCAGCATGAACTGGCAGCTTTGCAGGATGCCCAGAGGCAGAAAATGGCTGAAATCTCAAAACGGCACAGGCAGGAGCTGGCAGAGTATGAGGAGAGAATTGAGGAGCTCGAAGAGCAGCTTCAGAGTGGTGAGGAGGAGCATTGATGCATATTAAAATCAGAGTCTGGACCTTTTTGTACTTTTCAAATGCAGTTGAAATTAATTTTGTATTTAACTGGTGTTTAACTTTAAAATGAACAGTTGAACTTTGAGTACAACGCTGTGTTTCTCTTCCTCTTCCCCAGATGGTGGAAGTGTTGTCAAATCAACCACAGTGCAGGATTCCGCCACACTTCAAGAGCTGCAATCGACCATTCAGTCTTTACAGGAGGAGGCAGAGCTTCAGCACAAACAGTACAGAGACCTAATGGTCAGATTGGAGGAGGCAGAGCATCATAAAGCCCAGATAAAGCAGGAGAAGGAGGAGACTACTGCAGAAAATACAGAATTGTTACAAAATTACAGTCGCCTTCAGAAGTCTGTAAATGAACTCCAGGATCGAGTCCAGGAGCAGGAAGGGAAGTCTATGCTGAAAGCCCAGCAAGACAATGAGATACAAACCCTGAAAAAAGCTCTGGCAGGTATAGAGAACCCCAGAAATTGTTTATGATCATTATGGCTCTGTTCATCATATCACATCATGTATTGTTCTTGAATGGGAAATTAAAAAACTGCTCTCTATTTAATGTCACATTTTTTATTTTATTTTTAGATGCAGAGAAAGAGATGGCTAGATTGAAGAGTCTTACTGAGGTAAATATGCTGAAAACCTTCCCCTGCACATGAAGTTTGTGGCCCAACAATATTTAGAAATTTTTATTCATGCTTAGGATTTAAAGGGGACATTGGATGCCCAGTTTAGGGTCTTCATGTAAAGTTTGTTACATATTTTGGTTAAAATTTCTTAATGGCTGTATAAAACAAGAACCTTTTTACCTCCTCAAAAGCAGCTCTGTTCACACAACCCATTTTGGCGCATGTCTCTTTAAATGATAATGAGCTTGCTTGCTTCAAATTGATCATGCCATGTCCCCACCCCTCTCTTCCATGCGGCGTGTCGACACAAGACAGATAAAGCACTGCCTTGGCAGACAGTATACAAATGGTCGAAGGTGGAAATATGCTAATATGGGACAGTCTGTCAGTGGTCATGGGCGGAGCATGAGCAAAATGACATCATATTACTCAGAAAATCAGCTGTATTATTGAGAGTTTTTAGGCTTTTTGAGGTTGTATTGTTGGTTTTGTCCACATACTGCAAAGACACATTAATATGCATACAGCATATAAAAGTGAATTTTTAAGTATTTTTAAGTAATTGACTCCAATGACCCCTTTAAGTATAAAACAATTCATGTAAATGTTCAAAATTTAGCCAAAGTTTTTGGACACTTTGTGGTTGCCCTATGAAATACATCTGGGCTTATTCTTCAAATGGCACGAGTGTCATAATACTTTTTACATTGTTTTGTTTTTTTATTGTGATTAAATTCAGAGCAGTCCTATGGAAGAAGTTGAACATGCTGACATTCTGGAGCTCAACACCATCATTGATACTCTCAGGACAGAGAAGGAAGAGATGGAGAGAGAAAGGTTTGAATAGGTTAACAAAGTTATAGTACACAGTAATACCAATTTTTTTCTTGTTTTTAATCAGATGTTGCAGTATCTGTCAAATCACAAATATCTTTGCAAGATAAGGTGAACAATATTTCAGTAGCCTTTTGAAAGGACACTTGCGTGTTATCATGCATAGGGTAATATGAGTTTTTCAGACAAACTAGTTTCATAACATTTTTATTTTTAGCTTGCGTTAGTTGAGAGACTCACCCTGGCCGAGGAGACACAGGACTGAAGAGTCAAAGAGTGCTGTGGAACTGTCACAGGAAGTTTCAGACCTAAAGAGCCAGCTACACAGACGAGACCAAGCACTAAAGCAAGCCCATCTTGATATAGAGACACTCAGTGCTGAACTGGAAGAACTGGACAAGCAGAACCAGGAGGCCACACAGGTATTCTTTTTAAGCCAATGTTCCATAGTTATAAGACATTGAAAAAACAATGATTGGATCTGATAAATGTGATTCAAATTTAAGTTAATATACTGCATACTTATTCTATTTTTCTTCTCCAGCATCTTATTGCAGTGAAGGACCAGCTGTCCATGCAGAAAACACAGGCTGAGGCAGAAGAAGCCCGTCTTCAGTCAGATCTCAGCTCCTCTCATAACCAGAGACGGACTCTTCAACTGGAGCTGGAAGCCCAAGGCGAGAAGCTAAGTCAAAGTGCCTTTTCCTTGAATGAGCTGCACATGACAAAGCAGCAACTGGAAACCACATTAAAGGAATTGAGGGAAAAGTTGTGCAAGTCACAGGATCTGGGCAGAGAACTGCGGCAGGAGTCCTCCGACCTCAAGAGGGCACTTCAGGAGAGAGAGCAGAACTTATTGCACTTCGTGAGGAGTTAAGTCATTCTGGGGATCAAGGGAGTGAGTTCGAAGGACACCGGAAGGTACTTGAGGCAAGGGATAAAGAGATTCAGGACTTAAGAACAGAGCTAGCAGAAGTGAAGACTTCCTTCGAAAGGTCTGCTTCAGAAGACTTTGAATTGAAAATTGAAAATAGCAAGTTGAAAGAAGAGAACACTCAGGCTTTGGATAAGATAGACTGTTTGGAAAGGCAGATCCAAGATGGTCAAGCCTCTCTAAGCAGGATGTCCCTGGAGAAAGATACCCGCATTGAAGCCTTGAAACTCGAGAAAAGCCAGTTAGAGTCTGAGCTGAGTCAATCTGAGAAGCGACTATCAGATCAAGCCAAACAGTATCAACAAACCATCGATGAACTGACCAGAGCACGCTCTATGGATGCTTCTGCACTGCAGACCGAACATGAGCGAATGGTGAAACTGAATCAAGAGAAAGATCTCACGATTGCAGAGCTCAGGCGTGAGATAGAGCAGATGGTTTCCGAACCACAAAGACACCAGCGAAATGTTGGACATCACTGTGGCAGGTCAAAATCAACTCTCAGAGCTTCTGCAGGAGAAGGACTCCTTTTCCGAAACCCTGAAGACTCAAGCTGTGGAAATGCAAAAGGAATTAGAGGGCAGTGTTTTGAGAGTAACTCTTGAGCTTGACTCTGTGAGAAGGTTAGTGGAGGAGAAGGACAAACAGCTTGGAGCCATGAAGGAAGAAAACAGCCATCTGAAAGAAGAGATTGACCGCGTGAGGGACCAGCAAAGCAGACCGCAGTTATTGTCAGAGCCTCGGACACTGGACATCATCACAGAGCTTGAGGCAGAGGTGACCCAGCTCAAAGCTGCCAGAGATCAGGCTCGAAGAAGAGGTCCAAGCCCTGAGGACGGTATCAGAGGAGCAGCAGACCACAATGCTGCAGTCCCAGCGTTCTCTACAGGTGCTACAGAGTGAAATAGAGCAAGCACGGTCAAGACATGAACAAAGCTCTCTCAATTATGAAAGACTCATCAGTGCTAAGGATGAGGAGATTGTCCTGCTTCAGTCAGAGGTGGAGGGCCTAAGCACACAAGGACAGAGTCAAATGCAGTACGTAGAAATCCTACAGGAGGACAAGACCCCGTCATTGAATGGTGAAAATGGTAACGAGAAACACGACCTTTCTAAAGTAGAGATTGAGAAACTAGTGAAAGGGATCAGGGAGAAAGAGACTGAGATTAACCAACTAAATGAGAAAAACCTCTCTCTAACCAAGCAGCTTGACCAACTTGTGGTCGCTCAAAATGAGCTGGGAAAACTGTCACAATTGGTCCTTCAAAAAGATCTAGAAATCCAGGCTCTGCATGCTGGAGTGTCTGGTGGCCATGGTCAAGATGTGGTGTTCCTGCAGCAGCAACTGCAAGCATATGCGGTGGAAACGTGAACAGGTGATGGCTGTTTTCAACGGAGAAAACCAGGGAGAACAGTCAACTGCGCTCAGATTACCATCGAATTATGGACATCGTTGCAGCCAAGGAAGCAGCCTTGTTGAAGCTCCAGCAAGAAAACCAGCGGCTCTCCACCATGAGCGACCCTTCAGGCAGTCAAGAGATGTTTCGAGAGACCATTCAGAACCTCTCCCGCATCATCCGTGAGAAGGATATCGAGATTGACGCCTTGACTCAAAAATGTCAGACCCTGGTTTCGGTCCTTCAGACAACTGGCGTCAGTGATTCCATGAGCGGTGGCTCAGGAGGCGTTAGCAGCAACCAGTTTGAGGAGCTCCTACAAGAACGTGACACCCTCAAACAACAAGTGAAGAAGATGGAAGAGTGGAAACAGCAGGTGATCACAACAGTGAGGAACATGCAGCATGAATCTGCTCAGTTGCAAGAGGAGCTCCTCAAGCTTCAGGGGCAGGTTTCTGCCGACAGCGACTGCAGCTCAGAAGCTATCGGTGGATTACACCAGACTTATTCAGAGCTATGAGCAGAAAGAGAAAAGGCTGGGATTGTTGAATCAAGAGCTGGCACAGGTGCAGCAGACCATCAGCCAGCTGAGCAGCACTAAAGACGTGCTGCTTGGGAAACTAGGCAGTGTCAAGCAATCTCCAGAAGTTTCTGCCATGATCGCAACCCAGGCTTATGCTCCTCCAAACCTGAAGGAGGCTGCACTACCAGGCCAAGATGAGGGTGTACATCAAGAGTTGCAGTCAATGCAGAGAACATTAGCAGAGAAGGAGAGCATGATAAGAACTCTGCAGGAAAACAATCATCGCTTGTCAAATTCTGCATCTCTGTCTGAAAGTGAGCAGAGAAGCCATGCAGAGGAGCTCAAGCATGCCAGAGAGAAGCAAGAATCGCTTCACCGCTCCCTCAGAGAGAAAGATCTACTCATTAAGACCAAGGGAGACCAGCTCAGTCAGGTGACTTGTTGAATTGTTGGTAGGAACAGCTATAAGATGTGCAGACCTTAGATGGAGGGTATCTTATCTTTTTTCCCCCTGTACACTCTAGGTGAGTGAAAATTTACGCAACCGTGAGAATGACAACGAGGTCTTGAAGCAGGCGGTGACGAACCTCAAAGAGCGTGCACTGATCCTGGAACTCGATGTAAAGAAATTAAAGGAGGAGAATGAAGCGATAGCAGCAAAAGCACGCAGAAAGAGACAGAGTTTCGTGCCCTGCAGGAGACCAACATGCAGGTGTCACTGTTGCTTCGGGAGCGAGAGTTTCAGTTCAATGCTGTGAATGAAAAGGCCACTGCCATGGAAAAGATGCTGAAAGACAAAGAGCAGGTTTGTCTATTTGTGTGCTGTTAAAATATCTTATCCAATCCTAAGTTAACTGTTTCCCCTCCAGCGTGTCTTTTTTTTTTGCTAGCCACCGCTAGCGTTTTTGATCATTTTCACAAATATCTCATGGCCCAAAGAATATTTTGTTGTATGAACAAAGAACAGACACTCTGGTGACAATGTGGGTGTTTCAGACCCTCTGGTGACAATGTGGGTGTTTCATTTGAAAAAAAGCTACATTTTGTGCAAAAAGCTGAGAAAATTGTATTTTTGGCAGACAAATCTGGATGCAGAATGATCATCTAAGTGTACAACAACCCCAAAGCTTGCACAGTCCTACAGCTCATCCTCTGGTCGACTTTTCATTCAGTAACGTTAGGCAGTTTTGATTAATATGCTGTTCAATGTTGATAATCACATTATTTTACATATGCATATGATATTGATTGAGATCTTCTTTGCATGTGTTTTGACCAGGAGATTCAGTACTCTTTAGAAGATGTGTAATAGCGCCCCTACCGTATAAACTTGGAAAGCTAGAAAATTCTGGCAATGTCGTGGAAAGAGTTAACATGCCGAGATGGTTGTATGGTTTCGTAACAATGATTATTTTAGAAATTCCATTTTGGTTCAGAAATTACATAATTTAATGTTAGACTAATTTAAAAAGTGTTTAACATTGATCAATTTTACTTGAGCAAATATTAGATTGATTTTTGAATGATCATGTTTACCTAAGTACTAGAGTTAAAGCAGCTGAAAATTTACAAGAATACATTACATTTTAAAATATATTCAAATTGACTCACCCCAATCTTTCGAATGGGTTCACCCACCCCAAAATAAACTCCAGGGGAAACAATGCACTTCCATAATGTTAATGCCAATGAAGGCATAAAACATTTGCTCTGGTTTCATGTGTGTTGTGAAGTTAATCTGTTCTGCCTTTGTCTGTACTGTAGGGTAAATCTGGTGAGCTGAACCAACTGTTGAATGAAATTCGGTCCATGCAGGACAAGGCAGTATTGTTTCAGCAGGAAAGAGATCAAGTGATGATGGCCCTCAAACAGAAACAAATGGAGACGTCTGCTCTGCAGAGTGAGGTAACAGAGACCAAGATTACACATCTTTACTGTGCTTTACTGAAGTACTGAAAATATGAACAGTTACCATCTCCCAATTATCTTTTAATACCTATTGCATAAATTACAAATATATTAGTACTAATTGAGGAATTATTGTACTCCCATGTTCTTTCTCTGTAGCTGCAACATATGCGTGATAAGGAGCAGCGCCTGAAGCAGGAGGTGGAGCGTTTGCGCAATCACCTGTTAGAGATTGAGGATTCGGTACACACGTGAGGCTTTGGGAGCTGAAGACAGAGAGGGAGAGCTGAAACGCAGAGTGACACTCTTAGAAGAGCGGCTGGCATCTTCCTCTTAACGCCGTGGAGAGCGCAAGGTGGGTGTAAGAGGGTTTTTGTCAGTTGGTAAGACTGTTTGGTCCTAACTAGTGTTTGCTTCCAACACACTCCCTCGCTTTTGCTTTCACACCAAGTCATACCAACTAGAGGAGCACGATTCTGGATAAATTGAAAATCATGATTTTTTTTTTTTTCAAATAGTGCTCACAAATCTTCTATGACTCTGAACAAACAGCTAAATAAACTGGAGGTTCTGACAAAATGTTAAAGCCTGGAATCTATTTAAAAATGTTTTAATACTGTATGCTTGCAGCCCATTTTTTTATGTATCCATTGTATTGTTTAAGGCCTACCAATGTCTCTATGTGTGTGCATGTATGTAGTCAGCAGGCAAGCCTGCAGGTGGAGATCTCTTCAGGAGCAGTTAAATGGTGCTGTCAGACAAAGAGATGAAGCACTAATTCAGCTCCGTTCCGCTCATGATCAGGTCAACCAGTATGCAGTATCACTTTCTAACCTGCAGATGGTGCTAGAACAGTTTCAACAAGGCAAGAGTGTACATTATCTTTGCCATTCCATTCTTGGTATAGTTTTTGAAGCAGTTTTTCTTGTATGGAATGATGACCACTAAAGCAATTACAAATGTTGGTTAGTGTGTACATTTTCAGATTTTTTTTTTCCTTTTTTAAAATGTTTGAATTAAGAGAAGAATCTGCAATAAGTCTTCAAAATTGACATCTGTATCTGTCTTTACAGAAGAAAAAGCCATGTACTCAGCAGAGCTGGAAAAATACAAGAGGGAGAAAGAAGAATGGAGAAATAAAGCTGAAACTCTTGGGGATCAGGCTGCCGCTCTGCAAGTCAGTTCAAACATCTGTCCTTTCTGCACTCTGCTTAACACAAGTATTTATATCATTGCTCAATGTCTGTGTGTGTAATCTTAGATAAACCTTGAAGAAGCGAACGCAGCTCTCGAATCTGCCTCTCGCCTCACTGATCAGCTGGACCTCAAAGAGGAACAGATAGAAGATCTGAAGAAACAAGGTGAGACATTGTCTTCAACTGAATGACTGTTGAAATCAGTACTTACTTAAAAATCATCTCAGCATTTCACCTCATTGTGTAACTAGGGCAAGTGCTTCTCAACCTTTTGACTTGAAGGCCCCAGTTGTCCGACACAATATTTTTCTGAGTCGATGCCATACTAATTAAATGTTATTTATTATGTGATTCTGTAAGATTCAAGATTCTGATTTCAGTACAAATAATAGTTATTTAAAGGAAAATATAAATTCATTTACATTTTAAAGATTTAAATATAAATAGTTTTTTTAAATTATTTTATATATATATTTCATCTAATCATTTTAAGTCATCTTGTGGCCCCTTTGAGTGTTTGCTAAAGCCCTGGTCCCCTGGTTGAAAAGCACTAAGCTGAGATCAAGGAAAAAAATTACCATTAATGTTAACCACAGAAAAAACTAACACTGACTATCAGCATTTATTTCCTGAATGGAAGCTTGTTTCCGCCACAGAATGGAAAAATTAAAAAGGTAATTGTGACTTTTTATCTCACAATTCTGACTTTTTTTTCACAATTGCGAGATTACATTTCGTAATTCTGACTTTATTTCTCAGAATTGCAAGATATAAAGTCAGAATTGTGTGATATTATGATGTCGCATTTGCGTGATATGAAGTCGCGATTGCGTGATATAAATTCAGAATTGCGAGATATAAAGTCAGAATTGCGTGATATTAAGTCAGAATTGCATGCTATAAAGTCAGAATTACGTGTTGTAAAGTCAGAATTGCGTGATATAAAGTCAAAATTGCGTGTTATAAATTCAGAATTGCGAGATATAAAGTCAGAATTGTGTGATATTAAGTCAGAAATTGCGAGATATAAAGTCAGAATTGCGTGATATTAAGTCAGAAATTGCGTGATATAAAGTCAGAATTGCGTGATATAAAGTCAGAATTGCATGATATAAAGTCAGAATTGTGTGATATTAGTAGAATTGAATATAAAGTCAGAATTGCGTGATATAAAGTCAAAATTGCGTGTTATAAATTCAGAATTGCGAGATATTAAGTCAGAATTGCGTGATATAAAGTCAAAATTGCATGTTGTAAAGTCAGAATTGTGAGATAAAACTATTCTGATGGGAAAAAAGTTGTCTTTTTTTCAGTTTGATACTAATTAAGAATTTTTTAACATATATTTCTCTAAATGCATCCACTATACTGTGGAGATGTGAGTCGGCATAGTTCTCTTCATCTTTGTTGCCGTCATTGACTCAGAAAACACTAGTTTATTAAGATTTCCATTACACGAGAGTAGATGTAAAATCGTAATAAATTCTAATAGATATTCAAATTTTTCCCCTTCATTCATAATCATTCATAATCATTCATAATCATTACTATTGCTGGTGCACTGTGGCAAGCTTTATGTGTGCGCTTGAGTGCTTAATTTATATTTTAAATGCTCATTATTATGGGGGTTAGTATTTCACTGTAATGTAGATCGTTCTTAACTAGGGTTGGGTATCGTGAATCGAGTATCTGATTTAGAACCGGGACTAACTTTCCGCTTTTCCGGAAATCGTTCAAAAGTTAAAATTTAGATTCCTAGTTTCGATATTCACAGTCCGCCGACCAGAAAAAGAAACCGCTGAACAACACCAACGAAGAAGCGTCTACCGGAAGTGTTGGCATGTGTGAATATATATATATATGTATGTATGTGTGTTTATATATATATATATATATTTTTTTTTTTATTCAATTATCAAATATCATAAATGTGCATAAAACGACTACTAGTCGACTAGAAAAATCTTTAGTCGGGGGCAGCCTTTATTTTTATTGCATTTCATTGTTACCTTCATGATCCTGTGCTGTACAGCACTAATATTATATCTGTCACTCCAGACACAAAAAGACTGAAGCTCAGTCACCCCAAAACTCATGACACATGATCTGAGATTAGGTTTGTAGCACTGTAAAACATTTTTCTGAGGACTCTTGTGAATGTCAATGTCAACAGGTCTTTGAACATCAGGAACCATTAAATTATGTTTGACTCTTTGAGACTGTGCTTTATGTAGTGGTATAAGTTTGATTAATATCTGTGCGGACACTAAGAATCACACGTGTGCGTTTGAGAGAGAGATGCCAGGTCTGTAGACTATATAGATGTTTAGCATTCCTTCACATCTTCTTTCTGTCAGAGAGACAATATTTATGGAATGTCAGTAGCCAAAGTGTGTAGACAAAGATTCTCGTTTTCAATCCACCCTGCCTTTCTATCTCAGCCATCCCTTTCTTCTCTGTCCCTATCAAGCCTCAAATCAACAATACGGGGCAGTCGGTCTAAGAGGGAGAGGAAGGTGAGGGATGACTGCTGGGATTTTTATTGCATCTGTCAAAGAATGACTGAGGAGAACGTAGACAGAATGATCGAGAACGGTTAATTTTTGCTTAGCAAAGCACAAGTGCAGCCGACAGACATTCCAGGGTGTTTAGCGCAGACAGGAACTCTCTCACCCTCTCTTATCACTGAGTTCATGTGGTCTCTGGAGGTAAAGTCTCAGAGGAAAAGAGTTCTCAAGAGCCGAACCGCCAAACCTTCTGGGCCAATTAGGGGTGTTGGAGATAAAGGCATTTAGAGCACGTCATACTCACACACTTCCTTGTCTTTACTCCACGAGACATTCCCAGACACATTTAACCCAGTACCACTATTTTTGCTGTTTATGTTAAGGTGATCACACACATACTTATTAGTTCTATGCAAACACTTGTTCTCGATGGTTTACATTACTGGATAACAAAGTCATACCACCTTCTGCTGAAAGCTTTGTCTGCATCTCACAAATACATTGTCCAAAATTAACTCTCGCCAAGTGCAAGTAAAATTTACTTTGGCTAGAAATGAAAGACTTTCTTGCTGGTGGCTTGTAACTTTATAGTGCTTGGAAGGGTTAGTTCACCCAAAAATGAAAATTAAGTCATTAATTACTCACCCCCATGCTGTACCAACCCCGTAAGACCTTCGTTCATCTTCGGAACACAAATGAAGATATTTTTGATTTAATCTGAGAGCTGGATCACTCCTACATAGACTGCCTAAGGGACTGGCTCTTGACGGCCCATAAAGTCATTAAAGAAAATGTTTAAATATTCCATGTGTCTACAGTGGCTCAATTATAAGTTTATCAAGCGACGAGACTACTTTTTGTGCGAAAAAAAACCATAAATAACGACTTTATTCGACTATTCCATTACTTCCTTATGGGCGCATGCGCGAGAACTGAGACGAGGATGTTCTTCATTCGACTACTTCTTCTTACCGGCTGCTCACCGCTTAGGAGTTTTACCGCCACCTACCGTATAAGATGATGTGCTGATTAGAGCTGGAAGCGCAAAACTTTCTGTTTACAAGCAGAGGAAGATCTGCCCTGTACGTACGCTTTTCAATTACCGTATTTTCCGCACTATAAGGTGCACTTAAAAGCCTTTAATCTTCTCAAAAAACGTCAGTGCTCCTTATAATCCGGAGCGCCTTATATATGGATCATCATCTTATACGGTAGGGGGCGGTAATACTCCTAAGCAGTGAGCAGCCGGTAACAAGAAGTAGTCGAAAAAGAACGTCGTCATCTCAGTTCTCGCGCATGTGCCCATAAGGAAGTAATGGAATAGTCGAATAAAATCGTTATTTATGTTTTTTTTCGCACAAAAAGTAGTCTCGTCGCTTGATAAACTTATAATTGAGCCACTGTAGGCACATGGAATATTTAAACATTTTCTTTAATGACTTTATGGGCCGTCAAGTGCCAGTCCCTTAGGCAGTCTATGGAGGAGTGATCCAGCTCTCAGATTAAATCAAAAATATCTTCATTTTTGTTCCGAAGATGAACGAAGGTCTTACGGGGTTGGTACAGCATGGGGGTGAGTAATTAATGACTTAATTTTCATTTTTGGGTGAACTAACCCTAAACTTAATAGTGGGGTAATTCATTTTGACTTTAATGTCTTCATCTTGACTCCAACTTCAATTATTTGATCAAAATTACAATAAATACTAGCCTGACTTCGTATTCTAGTCAGAATTTGAGTCAGATACTGCTCCATAGGGTTTTGATTATGAGGCGTGTCTTAACCGAAACTGGAAAATGCACAACTGCCCTACTTCCTGAAACTTCCGCCAGCTCCTTGTTTCCTGTCTTCCATTATTGGACAAACTGATTAATCCAGGGGCCTATACCATGAAGCCGGTTTAGGTGGCTAGCCAGCTATGTTTCAGTTAAGTTTGTGCCAACCCTGGGTTTTAGGTACCATGAAAGTGGTTTGTTTTTTAGCAGTGTTCATCGCCATAGTAACTTACACTGCACAGCTAACCTGGTCCGGGGCAGGTTATGTTACAGGTTAGAGATTGCAAACCGAACTTGGACCAATCAGCTGTGAGCAAAGTGACATGTCTGACGCGATAAAGTCACTCCACCTGTTTCTACTCCAAATTAAAGGTCACTATATAGCAGATGATTTTAAAAGACAAAATCGTGGCTTTTAGTAAATAAATTTGTATGATTTAGAAATTATTTCTGTAATTATTATACCCTAAAACAATCTCACATGTACAATTTCAGTTCATCAATTATTATTACATATATTTTAAATGAATAAGTATATAAAGGTAATATAAATACGCTTTATAATCAATACATGAAGCTTTAAAATGACTACATGTGAGTTTAAATACTCAATTCTCTCTATACCTTCATCAACTGTATAAACTAACTTCACAACTTTTACTTGCACTGATATACAGTAATGTGACTTTCTTTTAGTTGTCCTATTTCATAGACAGCTATTTTATTCTTGCGGAGTAAATTTGCTTAAATTCTTAATATTTTAATACTTATATTTAATAAGTGAAATGCGTTACTTCTCTCACGAGAAATTAATTTCAATGAGTTTGAATGAGTTTTACTCTTTCTCAGCATGTGATTGGCTGTTCGCTACTGATGTCACACCTAAACTCCTAAACTCAAGATCAAAGCCTGAGTTGACAGAGAAAGTTGATGATCAGCATCATGGTACCAACAAACCTGGTTGGATTGGTTTGGTTTTGTCAACTCGAAACTAATCCTGCAACCCTGAGTTTGTTCAACTACCATCATGGTACAGGCCCCAGGTGTGTCTGACCTCAGTAGTCACAACAACAATAATCAGACACACCTGGATTAATCAGTTTCTCCAATAATGGCAGACAGGAAACAAGGAGCTGACTGAAGTTCAGGAAGTAGTGCAGCTGTGCATAAAGCCAATTGGATAGACCTACAACCAATCAGAGCAACGCAGTAAGTGTAAGTATGTTGAGCGATGCATAGTTGTCAACAGAACTCAACTGCACACACTCTGGAAAAAGTATTAAAAAAATAATGTGTTAACGATCTTTGCCAGTGTTGCAAAAAGAATTTAAGGATTCACGGAGTACTAGCAAACACAGAAAAGCATGATTGAAAGAAATGCGTTGTTTGACGTTGTATTTATATTTTAACATTTAATTTATTCTTGTAATGGCAAAGCAAAACAGTCATTACTCCAGTCTGTAGTAAAGGATTAATTGCGTAAATGTTTTCACTGACCCTAAACCCCTTTTGAACTTAAAACATAAACACAAACGTGTGTGTGTGAAATTCAATCATTTTAACTAAAGAAAATCGCTTGAATGTGAAATAAAAAGGATCCTACACTCACACACTTACAGCGAAGCCATATCTGATAGAAGCCAGATATTAGCCAAGTAAATTTTTTCTTTATTAAGGTTGGTTTTATGAATTAGCCATAACTCATGACCCAAACTGTGACAGCAATGAAGGCTAACATAACAAACAATACTCAAACCTGTGCTTTTGTCTGTTTTGCAGTGGAGGTGAGACAGGATATGTTGGAAGAGGCTCAGAGGAAACTGATGAACCTCCTGAACACCACCGAAGGCAAAGTGGATAAGTGAGTCCAAAACACAGTCTGCATTGGAAACATATTTCATACATATTTCGATCCAAATATTTTCAAAAGGGTGTTCCTTGTGAAAAATCATCTAACATCATTAATTGCTGACACAGGGTTCTGATGAGGAATCTTTACATGGGCTATTTTCATACCCCCCGAAACAAGCGCTCTGAGGTGCTGAGGCTTATGGGTAATGTGCTTGGGTTGGACAGAGATGAGGTGTGCGAGGTAGGTCAGCGCTCTCTGCTTCTCATCATGTATATTTCTTTTTATCCTCCTTTTTGCATTCACTTTTTTTAATGTATTCGTCTTCACAAATGCAAATGTAAACTTTGGATTCACACATTCAGTGAATGTTATGTCCAATTTGTCAAAGAGGAGGTGCTGCCCCCCTTCACTTTTTCATTTCCTCCTGCTTTCCATCTTACCCTTGTTGTAAAATTCCATTGACTTTATATCACTCAAATGTGGCTCTGCTCCAGACCTCATCTCACCTCTGAAACTTGATGGTTAAACAAGTGTGGATTCAATATTTGACCACCTGACTCCTGATGTTCAGTTCTCCGCCCAGCTATCTCATGTTTGATGTCAGCATTGAGGATGTTTATCAGATGTTAAAAAGATTTTTCCACTCATCTTACCTCAGTGTTTAATTTGGCACAAGCCTCGAGCTGCCCACACTGGTCTTGTTGAAAAAAGGTTCTTTTTTTGAGTTCTTTGAAGGATGACTTCAAGTTGCGTTTAGTCTTTGTTGGTAATCGGGGTATAGAGACTTCTGCTCTTCCAGCCTGCGCTAAATGACATGTCAGCATCCCTGGAAACCCTGCACGCATTATGATCACATTCATTTGGCAGTCTGCTAATAGGGCTGGTTTGTTTTCTATTAGAATATCTGTTTTTTCATTTTGATCCTGGTGGGGCTGAATTTCTCAATAACTATGACAGATCAGTTCTGATGATAAAGCAGGATGTGGCTTAATTTTTTTCTTGGAAAAGTCCTAATTTTTAGCCACTATCCTCAAAGGGTCAAATCCATATGGAATTTTTTTCTGTTGCAATGAATTATGCTGCAATTGTTTACTTCCATAATCTGTCATATTTCCGAGTGAAACTACATATTCAGCAAGGGGAAAAATGGGAATTAAAGGGATGGTTTTTATTTACTTATTTAAAAGAGTAATACTTGACAATGTATGTATATGTTGTAGGATATAGGAGTAGCGTAAGCTTGGGCGGCAAGGGTTACTCTTTTGACTTAAAGGGTTAGTTCACCCAAAGATGAAAATTCTGTCAGTATTCACTCACCCTCATGTTGTTCTAAACCTCTATGTGTTTATTTGTTCTGCTGAACACAAAGGAAGATATTTGGAATAATGCTTTAATCAAACAGATCTCATTCCCCATTGACTACCATAGTATGTATTTTTTCCTACTATGGTAGTCAATGGGGAATGAGATCTGTTTGGTTAAAACATTCTTCCAAATATCTTCCTTTGTGTTCTGCAGAACAAATAAACACAAAGAGGTTTGGAACAACATGAGGGTGAGTAAATACTGACAGAATATTCATTTTTGGGTGAACTAACCCTTTAAGTCGACTTGTGTACAGCCGTCGTAAGTTTTAAATATGGATATTTTTCTTACATGAATGCATCGCACTTCAGAAGACCTTTATTAACCCACCAGAGCTGTTACAAACACTTTTATCATGGATTGATGCGCTTTGATACTTTAATTTTTTTTATAAACTATCCCTTTAATTGGATTGTTTCATACCAGAATGGAATTAGACAGAATATTATTTTGCTGAAACAATACCTAATTTGCCAATATGCTCAGTGTATTTTTAGTACCATTGTTACTATTAATTATTTATATTTCACTTTAAGCTAATTTGCTAGAATAGTAGAACTAGTTGTAATTAATCATAAATATTTGGATCAGTAAATAGAATTAACTTGATGTAGCAGAATTAATGTGCCTGTGCATCCAGTGAACACTTTTTATTAGTATTAATTTTTTTTTATTAATCGTCTATCAACTCTCAAGAAAAATAACTTTCTTTCTTTCGTGCTATTCAAGAGCATGTAGTTGTAATCGCATTGTTAAAGGGACTTGCAAGTAGTGACCACAGAATCAATTCTCACATGAATGTGCACAAAAGTTTGATTTAACTAAATCACAAATGCATAACTAGTCTAAACAAACACATACACACAATCATGCGTAAATGGAGAGTGAAAGCAAATGAATGAAAGCTATAGAAAGGAGTCAGCTAACCATGTTATACAAGCTTCTGCTAAACCTATATTTATTGAGTTAAATGTACGATATACTTGCAATGCCTTAGCTGTTGAACGAGCACCCGGAAGCAGTCTCAGGTGAAAGTCTTGATGGTTCAGTAGTCGGGTTGAATGAAGAAATGACAAACTTGCGATGTTAGCCTGACTCTGTCATTGCCGGAAGAGAGGAAAGTTATGACATGGCTTGATTTGAAGGCCCTGGCAGCACGGGTGCGCCGGGGTTCGCCTTTTTCACTTAATTGTTTCATTAATATACTGAGTATGCAATAATAGATGAACAGAGAGTAGGCAGAAATCATGAGTTACAGAGGAAGAAAGAGAGAGACTGCCTGGGAGACGGACAAATAATGAATTAGATTACGGGCCCATGCCAATCCTGCACCTAAAGCATTTCCTTACCCACAATCCCATTGAAGTAGGCTGGGGTCTGGCAGGAGAGACTCCAACTATTCAGTAAGTGGTTAGCAGAATTACCCAACAGCCCCAAGAGAAGAAAGAGAGAGAAGGAAAGTGTGTGTGTGTGTGTGTGTGTGTTTCTGGGTCACACAGTCCACTTTACCCCGTATTTTCTTTCTCCACTCCTCCGCACACCTTCACATTTTTTATGCTACACATAGAGTTTAAGTTTCCACTCAAGACCTCTTTGTTTACAACTCTAAAGGCTAAAAATATTCCCGGTCTGCCTCTTTTTTTCTGAGAAAGCATTCATTTGCTCTAGTCGGAGTGCTCTGAGGACAGTGTTTTTTTCTGTATCAGTATTTCGCTGAACTTTGTACAGTTATCCTGTTTAAGTGAGAGGGGAAAAATACAACTCTCTGAAACACAACCAAAGACGGCACATGCATAAACACTCCCTCTGACTTACTGATTTATGACTTCTCTTTTTACAGTTGTTACAAGAAGAGGGCAAGAGTGGGATGACCGGATGGGTCTCGAGTTGGCTGGGAGGCAGAGCCGTTCAGAGTGTACCCAACACCCCCCAAAGACCTACACACGCACAAAACCTTAATTCGGTGGGCACACATGCTAATGAATGCACACATACATTATTACACAAGTGCATCTTCCACTTACACTAGTGTCTGTGTTTAAAGTCCTTCTCTGAGATGTTCGTGAAGTTCCTGGAAGTAGAGTCTACACCTGCACTCCCTGCCCCTAAACTGCCCGTTTATGACATCAAGCCCCTGAGTGCGCCCCCACCTGGCCGGAGTACTGCTAACACACCTGCATCAGGTATGACGTCTCATAAAAATAGGGATATTGGTACCATTTCGTTTAGTTCTTAATTTTTTTTTTATTGCTTCTGGCTTATGTGTGAGTTTATTTTTTAATGGATCGGTATCAGCCGATATTGGATATTTAAATGTGCATGGTAATTTCCCCTATTTTTACGTTTAAAGGTAATTTTTAAAGATTTGAGTAAGTTTACACTGTTAATGTTTAAATTTTCTTTTTCATTTATTCAGACAAAATAGTATAGACCATTTGTCATTTATCAGCTATAACATGAATATCTATCTATGATTATCCTATTCATTCACACTAAGGACAATAACTATAAAGTTTTAATAATCATTATAATTCCACGAGAATAGGGAAAACCACAACACAACTATTACAATAACGACACAGAGGAACAACATTGTTAAAAATGCTTCCAGAATGATTTTGTTTCCTTCTGATGAAAGCTAGAAACATTGACAGCCTATCAAAAACCACCCAACTTTAAAAAACATGAGCATTGGGCAACGTGCAGTATGTGTGTATATATATATATATATATATATATATATATATATATATATATATATACTAGCACCTTATCATATGCACTTTACATAAACTTTAATACAATGAATGGAGTAATTTGCAACAACCATACTAGCACTTAAGCACTTGCACTTTAATCCATGGAATTGTGCTGTCAATTGTTCCTTTTCTGTCTATATTTGCTTCTGTTTTTGTTGATGTGTTTTTGTAATTTGTGATGTCTTGTGTGATGTTTATTTTATGAAACAACTCTGCACTGTGCCCAAGCTAAATTTCCCCTCGGCGACAATAAAGTTAACTCAACTCAACTCATTTAAAGCGACAGACATTTACAGCATGCACTTAGACTACATCTACATTAATCCGAATACCTTTGAAAACGGCGTTTTCGTTTAAAACTCTCCGTCCACACTAGCATAGATGAGAGACTTTTGGAAAAAACCTGAAAAGCTATATTCACCTCACTCCACATGCGTAAAACCTCACAAAAACTCAATAGTTATCTCGCAATCCATTTTATTAGCAAAATATCTCACCATTACTGATTCGTCCAGGTCACACTTAGTCAGTTTGGTCTAAATCGCTCATGTTTTGCGACTAAATGTGAGTAAATTTTGTCATCTTTGCTGGTCTGTGATATGAAGAGTGTGCAAAGTAATTTATTTTATCAACATTGTGTAATTGAATACCACATAACAGGCACAATAGCAGTTTAAACATGATAATGCATTGGTACAATATGCGTCACATGACGTCATTGTTTTTAAATAAAGTAGGGCCGGGAAAGATTAATTGCGATTAATCGCATCCAAAATAAAAGTTTGTGTTTACATAATATATGTGTGTGTAGTGTGTATAATTATTTTATATATATAAATACACACACATGCATGTAAACATTTAAGAAATATTTGCATGTCTATAATTTATATATATTTATACAAAATTAATATTATACATAAATATAAATATTTGATATATTAATAACACATTTTTCTTAAATATATACATGCATATATGTGTGTTTTTATATATACAAAATAATTATACACACTACACACACATATATATTATGGAAACACAAACTTTTATTTTGGATGCGATTAATCGTGATTAATCTTTTCCAGCCTGAAAATAAAGCAAAAACGGAATTTTCACATTTATCCGCTTTGGTGAGCGTTTTCAAAAAGCTTCGTTTTCATTAATAAAATGGAACGGAAGGCCAAAACGGAAAGAAAAAGATGTGTTTTCAAACAAAACCACATTAGTGTAGACAAGGCCTTTGTGTAAACAGTGTTAACATTATAGTTATCATTCTTTGTGTGAAAAGGCCTGTATATTTGTGATCACTTTTAAGGCTGCTCATGTTCTTTCAGGTGTTTCAGGCTCAGGTAAGCGCACTGGGGATTCAAACCCTTTCCCTGGCGCCCCGCTCTGCTGCCGTACCCCTTCTCAATACCGCAGGTACAGGTAGCACTGCAGGAGCTGGAGGACACCTGCTCATGAAGCCCATCTCAAACGCCCTGCCAACGTTCACACCTGTACCTGTGTCAGCCGAGTCCAGCGGTGGATCCGTGCTGAAAGATTTACTCAAGCAGTGATTGTCCACCTGTACTGCCACTCAGAGCACTTTAGCTTATCGGGACACTACGTTCCAGCAGATGGAACAGAAACTGGGCCATGTCACGGATTCAAATATTTACTAAAATGGCTGATTGCCATTAGAATGAAAAAGATAAAGCTTCTAAGGGCGGCCCGTGCTCGTTAAATTTGACTAAACGGAGTCAGAATCAAATTCAGTTTGCAAACTGAGGAAGATTACATTATTGAATATTCTTGTGGCATTCTCCCACCATTTATTTAATGTCATGCAAACTTTCAGTCTCATTTTTAGACAAAGAGAGGTGTTTAATGTTTTTCTAGTGTGTCGAGAGACTGTCTGATGCTGTCTGGCATCCACTACACGAATGGATTTATTAAACCGTTTCCACTTCTGCAAAAACGCTACCTACTCTTTCAAAATCCTCCCATTTTGAGTGCTATGAATGGTTGGCAGGTACAATAACAGTTAATCAAGAAGTGACATTTGATCTTGGATTTAGACTGCTGCACATGCTCCTATGCAGTTATGTTATTTATTTATTTACATCGATCATCATCATATTGTTCACTGCTTATGCAGTGGGGATAAGCTAAATGTATCTGTAATATTCAGATTTCTTTCTAAGGTAGAAAGATAGATTATGTATATACAATTTGGAAAAAAAATATTGCACACATAATTGAAGTATAAGAAGGAATGAGAGGATTAAAGTGTAAAAATGACCTGTACATTTTACAATTGGTGTTAATAGATTAAAACAGCGGACCCCTAATTCAGTGGGTTCAAACCAAATATTTCTTTGAGGCCTAAAATGAAGTGGATTTTTTTAATAGAGAAAATGGCCTTAGTAAATCTCTTTTTGGTTACTATATCTTTCATAACAGTTAGGTGCACTTGATTATATAGATTTAGGAAACATTTATACATTTTGCGCTGGTGTTTATTTAAAGTTGATCAATCTTTTTGAAGTTTTGAAAGATGGCTCTTGAAAGTGATATTCAACAGTGTTTCTCTTTTCTGCAGAATAAACTCTTCTCTACATATATTAGCATTTTTCTGTTTTCACTCTTTCACACTCACTTTTTTTTTCTTTTTTTTTTTGCAGCGCTCTGCTCGAGTACATTTTTGGTTCCATTCTAATAATTGGTGTTTTTCTTTATAAATGCATCTCATGATAACTATGCAAAAGGAACTCTGTTTGGTAATTAATTAGTTAATCATCTAATCCTGAAATTGTATTTCCATATATTCTACAAGATTTACAGGGGTTTGTTGATCTTTTGCGTCTGTTTTTTTTTCTTTCCTACTGCAGACTATGTAATCACAAGGCTATAATTTAAAAGTCCTTATGAAGGCAGTGGTGTAGAGCATTATCAGACCAGATTAACCTCAAAAGGGAATGTCCGTCTTCCCCAATATGTCTCCAGGGAAAACCCTGTCTGGAATTCCAATTATAGTGTAACCGCGTCTAATACAGCTGTCTGTAATCTGGTGCGTAGATTCTTGGAACATTTAACCATTTAAGTCGATTGTTATTGACATCCAGTTGTGGATTTACAGTTGTGGCCAAATGTAATATCTGGAGGGGATGTTTTAATGACTCTACAATTTTGATTAAATTGTCAAAATATGAGGAAAATATTTTATGTTTTTTAAAATAAAACCCCCAAACTTGGTCAATGTATTTATCTAAAAAAAAATTATTTGGCAAAGCAAGAAAAGCGGTTTTATTGTACTATGGAAACAGGTTACAGGTTTTGTTTTACTATGCAAAATAAGTAAATGAATAGAAAAACATTCTATTCTATTTAGAAAAAAAAACATTGACCACAACATTGATTTATTAATATTTTGTTAATTCTATCTTGTTTTTGCATGTGTTTGTAATTTAGTGTGTTTCATTTGATTAAGTTATGCGACTAAGCAATACCAAACGTTAAACGAAGTTTTTAAAGATATTTGAATTTAGGAAATGTATTTTTTTTCTTGGCCAGACATTACATTGTACATCACTTGGGCCACTGGTGTACATACACTCACCTAAAGGATTATTAGGAACACCATACTAATACTATGTTTGACCCCCTTTCACCTTCAGAACTGCCTTAATTCTACGTGGCATTGATTCAACAAGGTGCTGAAAGCATTCTTTAGAAATGTTGGCCCATATTGATAGGATAGCATCTTGCAGTTGATGGAGATTTATGGGATGCACATCCAGGGCACGAAGCTCACGTCCCACCACATCCCAAAGATGCTCTACTGGGTTGAGATTTGGTGACTGTGGGGGCCATTTTAGTACAGTGAACTCATTGTCATGTTCAAGAAACCAATTTGAAATGATTTGAGCTTTGTGACATGGTGCATTATCCTGCTGGAAGAAGCCATCAGAGGATGGGTATATGGTGGCCATAAAGGGATGGACATGGTCAGAAACAATGCTCAGGGTGGCCGTGGCATTTAAAAGATGCCCAATTGGCACTAAGGCGCCTAAAGTGTGTCAAGAAAACATCCCCCAAAACCATTACACCACCAGCAGCCTGCACAGTGGTAACAAGGCATGATGGATCCATGTTCTCTTTCTGTTTACGCCAAATTCTGACTCTACCATCTGAATGTCTCAACAGAATTTGAGACTCATCAGACCAGGCAACATTTTTCCAGTCTTCAACTGTCCAATTTTGGTGAATTCTTGCTTTTTGTAGCCTCTTTTTCCTATTTGTAGTGGAGATGAGTGGTACCCAGTGGGGTCTTCTGCTGTTGTAGCCCATCTGGCCAAGGTTGTGCGTGTTTTGGCTTCACAAATGCTTTGCTGCATACCTCGGTTGTAACAAGTGGTTATTTCAGTCAAAGTTGCTCTTCTATCAGCTTGAATCAGTCGGCCCATTCTCCTCTGACCTCTAGCATCAACAAGACATTTTCGTCCACAGGACTGCCCAATACTGGATGTTTTTCCCTTTCACACCATTCTTTGTAAACCCTAGAATGGTTGTGTGTGAAAATCCCAGTAACTGAGCAGATTGTGAAATACTCAGACCAGCCCGTCTGGCACCAACATCCATGCCACGCTCAAAATTCCTTTAATCGCCTTTCTTTCCCATTCTGACATTCAGTTTGGAGTTCAGGAGATTGTCTTGACCAGGACCTCATCCTTATATGCATTGAAGCAACTGCCATGTGATTGGTTGATTAGATAATTGCATTAATGAGAAATTGAACAGGTGTTCCTAATAATCCTTTAGGTGAGTGTAAATACCTTCAAACGTACAGGGTCAGTATGTTTTTTTTTTGTTCTTTTTTTAATAAATAAATTATTTTGCTGCAAATACTTTTGATTGCTTAGGAATAAATTGCATTTTAAATTGAACTGGATCAAATAAATGCAGACTTCATGAGCATACAAGACTCAAAATAGTAGTGTAAATAATGATTTGAATGAATGAAAGGGATGTATTTGACTGTCATCATGGTGTATTTTGTTGCAATGTGTTAAATTCAGCACAGGCAGCTGTATTACTGCTATTTCATACAAACATACTGCATGTAAACAATAAGCTGTAATGGCACATTTGAATTCTAGAAAGTATCTGTGGTGCTCTGAAGCAAATCCGTTGCACTATGTTGGAAACACTCTCAATGTGTTGGACATAGTGAATGTAAGCAGGTGTCAGATTTTAATGTGAACATTGCTCACACAGCACTCACAGAGCCAGACAAAATAACCCTGCCCTAACCAGGGAACACCTGCTTCAGCCTCCCACATTCCTTCCAGCCATTTTTCCCGCTGTTAGATTGTGTACATTTGAACCGTCATAACTCTGCTGTCTGTTTTATCAGCGTCAGATCAAGTCTAAACCTTTTTTATATCTCGAGATCTCCACCCAAATGGGCTTTTGCCCAGAGGGTCTGTTAATCTGGCAGGCTTTAAACACACCGAGCCTGAAAATATTTGTATTTCAAGAGTCTAGTGAATGTCATTAAACAAATGTTCAGTAAAATCACTGATGCATTTAAT
Source organism: Hybognathus amarus (assembly GCA_030378365.1). Taxonomy (NCBI): domain Eukaryota; kingdom Metazoa; phylum Chordata; class Actinopteri; order Cypriniformes; family Leuciscidae; genus Hybognathus; species Hybognathus amarus. The sequence goes on along the minus strand of JAQIUQ010007449.1, from coordinate 137,428 downwards.
GGCCCACTGAACTATTAACTGATGTAACTCGAAAAACCTTTGCTCTTCAGTTCTGCCACACTGTAGTAAGCCTACTGCCCGAGTTCACTGTTGACACTGAACGGTTGAGTTTATTTCGAGTGTGGCAGTGTGCTGCCTGCCTGGTGATGTGACCATTGACTCCATATACTTTCCTTTATGCATGCCAAAAAGCCCTGATAAAGTGTCTCAGTCTCCCAGCAGTCTTCCCCGCTGACTTCAGTCCGCATCTGGCTTGCTAGATGCTGCCAAACCTACTCCCAATTAATCAATTGACAAAAGTTGAAATATAAAAGGATACTATAAAAACAGTTTGACTGTGTATCAGTCAATTGTGTGGGCGAGTGTGTTACAGCTCAAAGGTTAGCGCCGGTACAAGATTATTTCAGCATATTTACACTAGGCAATAGCTAATGAGATGCAGGTCAAGGTGAGACTGTGGTTACGGTCTGCTGTCCAGTCACTGGGTCCCAGTGAACTTTTTATATTGATTTCTATATTCATTTCACTCACACAGTTTGTTAATTAAAAACATTTTGTGATATATACTATTTTTTGTAATAAATGCTTTTGTGATGTACATTTTTAATGTTTAGGGCAGGCTACAAGTGAAAATTAATTATCTACACGCTACTGTTTTTGTTGTTGTTGTTGTTGTTGTTTTTTACAGGGCCCCAGCCTTAATTTTGACTTTCTTTGGTCCAAAAAGCTGCCCTGACATTGTTTTACACACCTAGTTAAATTTTAAGACCCTAATAGTTGTGTTTCGTTAAGTTAAATGGTTTGTGGATATGGTTAATGGGGTACGCCGGACGTAATGACTCAGTACGTAGCAGTAGTTCCTTCTAAATTTACGTTAATTATGCGTCGTTTTACAGATTCTGTGCTCGGTTTTTCTCGTTGCCGTCTTCCTTCTCGTTTTGAGTCTGTGGCAGCTCCCTGAGCGCGCTTTCGTTCCAAAGGGGGCTGTCTGATCTTTGATGGGATCCAGCTGTTGACCAAGTGCTCTGGGGGCCCGTTTATTTGCATTGCTAAACAATCAGTGGAGTGGGCCGGGTACGGAGAAATACAGCAAGATTTCATTTTTTTATAAATATAGTAGGACCCTCCTCTTACTATTGCTCAATGATCTCACACGTTCTTGCCTTCGGTCGACAGGGCGGCCGCAGCGGGTGACCAAAGCCAAGTGAACGCGCGTACGCGGAGGGGGCGCTTTGGGCACTTCATTTTGCGCATTGGGTCCAGCGAGCCCGTAAAGGTAGTGAAACCACAAAGATCAACTCTTTTCCTGTTGCGAGGAGTTAACGGGTTGGTGGTGAGACGTTCTCTCCAGGGGAACCACGAGGATCCACATAAACATGTTATTTGGACTACGTGGCTTGAGTTGGTCGACCAACAAAAGGTGAGTTTAATTAGTCAGCTGGTGCTTTATGGCAAGCTTGTTTTAGCATACATTACATCTGACTTATGCCACTTATTTATTATGTCCTAAGTAATCCTATATTGACCAGTCTAGTTTCTTGACTTTTCATTAGATACTAGTGTGACTTTCAATTAGTCAATAATACTAATTCATTTGCTATGTCTCCATGCCAGTAGTGACTAGAAAATATTTCAATGTTATGGTGAGAAGTTGCTAATTGCCATTGGGGATTTGTAGTTCATTTCTTAGTTCTTGTATACCAGTAGTTAATAATTATCTAGTTTATTTATTACAGACTAGTATATGTCAACACTTAAAATAAAATTGCTGCCTTAAATTAAGTGCAATAAACTGTAAAAGTGGTTTCAGCTTAAATTACATTAAACTGACTGAGAATGAGTTTGAATCTTGTGTAACTTAAAAAATAAATACATTTTGAGTTAAAGCAATGTAAAAACTTATGTTGTCATAACTTATTGATCATTTCATATTTTTTTACAGTGAATTGTTGCTATAGTAATATCAAATGCGTTTTGCATTACTAGTAATATTACTATTAACATTGTCACTATTGGGATGGTAAAAAGTTACAAATAAATGTGTTAGTATGTAATAAATATGTATCACTGTTGGAATAAGAGCTAGAATCTTTTCTTTTTTTTTGTCGATATATTCCTGGTTTTGAGTGGGCATTTTTAGTGCTTATGTCAGTGAATGAACCCTTGAAGAATTTCAATGTTTTTTGTTTTCAAAATGATTTACTGACATATTTTGTTTTTTATTTGTAGAATGTTGTCAATTTTAATATGCATCATATGCTGCATTCACTCTGGGAAAAGTCAGGTAAGTGATTTTCAGTTTTTTTTTGTCCTTGAGTCATTCAAGCTCACCAATGTTGTTTGATATGTGTCGTTATAAGAGTATACTACTTTTTCTTTGCTTTTCTGATGCTGTTTTACATCTTAAGTACACATAATCATATGATAGCAAAACCGTCTTGCTGCAGAGAATGAACAAAATGTTGTTTATCTACTGCATTGATTATGAAATCCCCATTTTTCTCCAGTCATGCACAGATGGATTTACTTATGACCGTCGTGCCAGACAGTGTATCGGTTAGTGGCATATCAGCTGTCATTATATAAATTATTATATTCATCAAGAACTGAACCTGTTAATGGGATTTCTCAAAATTTTATTTTCAGATGTTGATGAATGCCGAACACTGCCAGACCCGTGTCGGGGTGACATGCTGTGCGTAAATCAGAACGGTGGATACCTGTGCATCCCCCGTGGACTCTACTCCCAATCTTATTCCCGCAGCAGCCCACGCTCCTACCCTGAGCCTTCCTATCCTGAAGAGTCCTACCCTGACAGATCGCTTGGATATCCTGAACCGTTCATCCTGAACGGTCCTCCTGTGGGAGCAGGCCCTGGTCCAGGCCCTGGTCCGAGCTACCCAATAGTGAGCCGGTCCACTCCCTGCCTTCTCGGATATACACCTGGTGAAGATGGTACTTGTGTTGGTAAGTTTTGCCTTTTGGTTCTATATATTATAGCGTCTTGTACAACCTTGTTCTTGGAGGTGTTGGTTAAAGATGCTACCAGAAAAGGTTGTAAGTTCAAACTCACAAGATTTGTACACATACCTGGTTTGTTAGGAAGTCTAAGTCTGATTTAACCATTTAAATAAAGTTTTTAGTTTTATACAGAAATATATATGCATGGACAACTACTATCTTAAAACTATCTAAAAATGTAATTAAATAATTTTAGATCAAAAGGCTTTTTTTCAGTCAGGTGTGTGGAAACTTTTATCTGGTTGTGTGAATTATCATATATGACATGATCTCACTCCATAGATGAAGCCAATGTAATATGTCAACTAATGACAGATTTGTTTATTAGATTAGCTTTAGTTGTAGTAATGTTTTAAATGTGCATATAATGTATGCCATACTGAGATTTTGTTTTAAGCACCTAATTCAAGTTTTGTGAATTGGGATGTTGACTGTATCTAATAGCATATTGTATCTAATGACCAATAAGGCCCTACTAGTGACAAATGGAGTATATAGTCACTATTGGATTATTTACTAGAAAATAAGAACAAAAAAAGATAGTTTTAAATGTTATCTTGCATTGCATTCACTGTAAAAAAAATCCGTAATTTTTACAGAATAATGCTGGCAACTTTAGTTGCCAGAACAATTCAGAAAAAAATACATCAAAACCGTAATCACTTTTACAATAATAAACCGTAATCAGCTTTACAGTAATAAACTGTATTTTATTTACTGAAATCTGTTGATATAATAATTTTACGATAATTTGATTTCTGTTTTGTAACATTGTAATAAACTGACAACCATCAATCACCACAGCAGTGATTTAAGTTAAATGAGCAATCAAAGCTCATCACAAGTTGTCTTCTGTTAGAAAGTACTTATATAAAGAAGCTGCACAGTCTCATTCACACAAACATTAAACACCATCATGGTAAATGCAATAAACATTCATTTAGCAACATTAAATGTAACATAAAACCCTAATGTACATAACTGATTAGAAAAAAAAAACAAGAAAATTATGAGGAAACCGTTATTTCAACAAAAAATGCATCAAATGTGAAGTGTGAAGCAGGGAATTGTGGGAATGTCAATTTACGGTTTTTCACTGTAAATTATACAAGGAGTTGTTCTTTTTCACTTTTAAAAACTGTAAATTTAACGGTATTTTACAGTAAAAAATATATCACAGTTATTTACCGTATATAGTACGGAAACTTTCTGTTAACCAATTAACAGTTTTTCACTGTAGCATTTTTACAGTCTTTTACCGTTAAAATTACGATTATTTTGTGCTTTAGAAGAATATGTGTACCAATTATTTGCACATGATAAAGTACCAAATTCAAGTTAAGTTCCCAAGAAAAACTACATTCTGGCATATATTAAGCCAGTTCTTTTATAATGCACAACACAAGCTAAGAAGAAATCTTTGAATCGTGGTCAATACTCACTCTGTGTCACATCAAGTTGTGGTCTTATGTTTACTTCATTTTCTGCAATGGGCCATGGGTCTTCTCGCTTCTGAAATGAAGCAAAGACTCAGTTCTGTGCTGGACTGTAATTTAGTAACGGCTGTGGTGGACTGAGTGGCATCTTAAAGACTTCAGCAGAATGAATCTCATAATTTGGCCTGGATCAGTCATTAGTGTGGAGCCACAAAATACTGTGGAACCTCAGAACAAACTACATCTTGTGATGGGACAGGAAGACACACAGGACCTGGCATTCAGCCCTGCTCACTGCTCCAACTTTACAAATACAACGAGACGGTTTTTGAATTCCTCATTGGCTGTCATAAATCATCAGTTTGTAACTGGCTCTATGTGGTCTGCTTCTGTTGAAGTTGTTGAGCTGAATGTGGTGTCAGTGATATCTCCTGTGTTTTATTGCTTCCATCTAGATGGGTGTTATGTATTGTGTTATCGGAGTCTTTATGCGTGTCAGCATGTTGACCTATTTCACGTGCCATTTGATAAATGGGAGTACAAATAACCATGCGCTCTATTTTTCGATATGGTCTGCGGATTTGTCTCGAGTTTGTGCCAGTCTTTGCAGTTAATGCGTTCTCCAGTCTTCTCTTACTCCTCTGAAGAAACACAGTGATAGATTTGTTACCTTTTTAGCCCAAGGCGGTCGTGTTATAAAGAAGATATACGCACAGATGCGCTCATTAATGCGCTTTTGCACATATCCTGTCCTGGGAAATACTCTGAATTAAATAATGAAGAGGAATGTTATTTTCTGTGCTAGATTTTGGACACAGAGTATGAGAGTAGAGCCATTGAAACATTAAGCATTTTAAGCTTGGATAAATCGTTAAAAATCATGAGGACACACCATTGCGGTTTCTCAGCATCTGTGGTCGCTCGTGCCAAACAATGTGAGGTCATTGGTTGTTGAATGAAATCTGTCATTGGCCAGCTGTGCAACTTGTGAGCTCCCTTTGTACAATGTGTGTTCTGTATTTATGTATGTTAAGGGATGCTGTTATGGAAGAGAAACTGTACAGGAAGTGTGTTAAACCATTCCATCATTCATCTTACAGCTATTGCTGTGGTGTTAGCGAGTGTGTGTGTTTGTAAACTAGGGAATGCCCACTCCTTGCCAGTGGTGCTAAGATGTGATGGACCAAAACAGCCAACCCAGTCAGTGCCTGAAATGTGTCCATCATCAATCCTGTGTTTAGCCTCTAAAATAAGATCTAAAGCTCACTTATGATTCTGGAATGTGGATGCTTTGCATCAAAATGAAAGAGCTTATATGATCTTATTCTAGGTGGGAACTTGAAACGGTTTCAAAATGTTGATTTGTCAAGTTGAAACTCGTCTACGGTGGGACTGGAACTGGTGTCTGTCAGCACATGGGGAGTAGGTGCAGTACCGCAGACTAATTAATGTGGTTTAGCTTAGTGGGACATCTGGAAATTGTAGTATGATGTCATTATTAGCTCAGAGTCACTGAACTTAACTGTAATGCTTTTTTTTATTTACCGTTCTAATGTTTGGGGTTGGTAAGATTATGTTTAGTTATGTTTAGTTAAAAAAACGTAAGAACAATATTGTGAAATATTTTTCTACATTTGAAAGCTTTTTTCTTATTAAATGTATTTTAATGTATTCCTTTGATGGGAAAGCTGAATTACATCTTCAGTGTCACATGATACTTCAGAAATCATGCAAGAAACACTTCTTATTTTAATCAGTATGGAAAACATTGTTCTTGCTGGTTAAGATTTTAAGAAACTGGGATACTTTTTTCCAGGATTCTAGAATGAATGCATTCATTTGAAATCTTTTGTAATTATAAATGACTTTACTGTCAGTTTTGATCAGTTTAATGCATCCTTAAAAATACATCATATTTATATATATTACTGACCCCAAACTTTGAAATGGTACTGTTAAGATTTTATTCATTTACACACATCATATCAACCATTTATTTTATATTAAAGCTACACCGTGTAACTCTATTAGTTTATTCTTAGCTTAAAACACTTAGTTCTTTCAAAAATATGTGTGCTCATTAATGTATATTTACTTCGTTCAAGTAATAAAGTATTCTCGTGAGTGTATAATATGCCATTGAAAATACATACGGGTGAGGGGTTCTAATGTCGGTTGCCATGTTGCCCCTCCATGTAGAAAGTACATTAGCCAAAGAGGGACATACCCGTTAATTCAAGCTTCGCCTTTCGCGTTTACGTTTGAGTTAACACTCATGGACGAGGTCGAACTGGAAGCCATGTTAATCTTGGACTACATTGGCCACCGTAGGAGTTAAAACAAAATCGGAATTGAGAGGAACAGAAACTAATATTTACTGGATGATCATATACCTTTTCACTACTAGATGGGGGTAAAAATCACACAGTGTAGCTTTAACTGTGTGCCTGGTTGGTTATTTTCAAATGTTTAAATGTTACTGGTACTTTTTGCTATTGTTTTACTATATTTTTCTCTCAAGAAAACTCCCCTAAGTTGTGGCCTGACCGCTTGCACTAGACATTCCACACTAAACGTAATTACTACCCTGGCTTGCTGCACACCTCACGTTAGTACAATGATTCCAACTAATTCACATATGCTGTGTGAAGTGTTGCTTGACCCGCTGCATGAACTATTGCAGTGGTGGATTGTAAATGCCTTTGATATAATTTAAACAACCAGTGTGTGGCAACAGATCACGAGCATTAAATCTCTGGAATGAAGATGTGCGTATAGAAGCAAGAGCTTTGAGTTGGTGCCAGATTCTTGGGTCCTGGATTGACCTCAACATGTTTGTTCATATTAATCATCTACAACTGCATGCCTGAAAAGTTTAGACATGCGTGTTTCTTTTTGTTTAATTGTTTTGCTTTGAATATGACAAGCAAGCCTTGACTTATTAGTATGAATTCTAACACCTGTCAATCAAATGATTCTACATATTCCCGCCCTTATTGATTTTGCTTTCACCTACGAATTAGAGTGTATATGAACTCTGTTTAACTATTTTGGCGTGTGTAAATCCATTTCATAGAATTGCACAGATTTTCCAAATACGATAAAAATCTTCAGATTCCATCTGGGCTTACTTTTAAGGGATTGAATATCTCTGATATGAAGCTTAGATTTAAAGACCTCAACAACATCTGGTATTTGGACCACTTGTTAAGTTTAATGAATTGTTTTATAGTAAACTTGTTAAAAGGTGCAGTTAAAGTCTTGACTCCGACCACTTGAATGATATCATTGATCTCTTTTTCTTTTACATGCAGACTCGTTTACAACTGTCTTTCCTCTGAACCTTATTTAAGTCTCTTTTTGCAATTCCTGGATCAGATCTAATTCCAAAAATGCTGGCATTCCTAGAATCCCTCAGATCAGACGTGTGTGATGATGATACACATGTAATCCAGATGCTCTCCTTCACTCTCTGGGGTCCTGCCGGGCCTGAGGTGGTTTTCTGTCTCATGTGGCCTGCATCTCTGCTATCTGACCTGGCTGTAATGATTCCACCTCATAATAATGCTTAGTGATATCAGTTACAAACCAGCTGTGTAATAGTTAAAGATCTGAACTGCTAACACATTGTTTAAATTCCAGGTAATGCAAAACATGTGGCTGTCTTTGGAATTACTGTTGTGTAAGGCACTTTCGTTGAAATGTCAAAAGCAAGTGAATGGGTCATTTAAAACTAATTTAAACATGTGCAGACAGTTCTTCAGTAAAGCTGTGTTCTTGTCTTGCATTTGCTTTTTTGTTGTCTCTTTTTGGTTTTCTTAGTGTATAGGCCTTTTTGATAACTTTTGCCTGTTTGGATTATTGTGGCTTACGGCGCACCTAGACTTTTTGGACCTTTCGGGCTTTGTGAGGTAACTTATTATGGAGTTTCTACTTGGTTTGCCAGGACTCATTGCATCACTCTACCTATATAGTAACAGCGGGACTGTTGGCAGCTTTGACCAAAGAAACTGTAATTATCTGGCTTTCACACGGTCCCCAACCCCCGACTCCATTATGCCCTCATCACTTTTATAGTAACATTTGCTTTCTTTTAAAACATGTGACTTCATGGTCTGAGAACCAAGAGTGCTAGTTCGGGTATTTAAGGCATATAATGCCCTCATAAGGAATTGTGCTGATAATGAGTGAGCGAGAGTGGAAAGGGGAGATATGAATTCCAGTTTTGGAAATGTGTTGTGTAAGACTATAATTATTTGTGTAAGATGTGATAGTAAGGTTAGATTTATGAGGTCAGGGATGGAGTTGGAGAACAGACCTGCTAAGCGTGAAGTAAAGAACATCGGTCCACATAGAGCAAGCTATCAGTGGGACAGATTAATGCAACCTCATAAATCAGAGAGCTCATTGTTAGTTGAAATTGTTTCAGGTGAGTTTCTAAATTGGACAGCGGTGGGAAAAGCACATGTGACCTGAACTGACAGTGGCTTTCTTTTCTTTTTTTTAGATGTTGATGAATGCGAGACTGGTTCTCACCAGTGTAACCCGACTCAGGTGTGTATAAATACAGCCGGTGGATATACCTGCTCATGTACTGAGGGCTATTGGCTGGTGGGTGGACAGTGCCAAGGTAAGATTACGAATGCCTATTGGCCCTAGTTTGATGTTGCATGCTTTAATTAGTGAACTCTGAATGCCAAGCGACACAACATTACATTGCACAGTTAGTCCTGTAATAATCCAGTTTTTGTTTTTAAATAAACAAATACTTTTTATTTAGCATGGACACATTAAATTGATTGAAATTAAAGCTATTAGCCAGCAAAACTGTTCTAACATTGCTATTAAAGGAGAACTCTGGTCAATTTTAACATTGAGCTTATTTTTTGTACATTTGGAGTGCTGTCAGTACAGACAAAAACAACAAAAATCAGTGTTGTCTACACCGTGTTATCGTCTTTTTAAAATTCTCTCCTGCTGACTTCAATGGGGCATGTTCTAAACCTGCTTTTTGCCTTTTAACATCCTTGATTTGTCATTACAAGTGTACAGCCGTGTTATAAAGAGTGACCACGGTCAATCTGACTGCAATAGATGTGGAAGATATGAATAAAAATGGTGTTAATTCAGCCAGCTTACATACTTCGATTTGCTTCCTGTTTTCGGTCGAAGCCCACAGTAGTCGATTGTTCGACTCTCACGCGCGTGATCATTAGTGAATATCATCTCAAACCTACCGCTGTGTGGTGTTCTGAGAATATCAACTCAAATGGGTAGTTCATCCAAATCAGATGTTGAACACACAGAGGAGGTTTGAGATGATATTCACTAATGATCGCGCACGTGAGATCGACAATCGACTACTGTGGGCTTCGACCGAAAACAGGAAGCAAATAGAGGTATGCGAGCTGGCTGAATTAACATAATTTTTATTCATATCTTTCACATCTACTACAGTCAGATTAACCGTGGTCACTCTTAATAACACAGCTGTGCACTCGTAATGACTGAAGGATGTTAAGAGGCTAAAAGCAGGTTTAGAACATGCCCCATTGAAGTCAACAGGGTGCGAATAGGGGATTATCACGCTTCCGGGTTTCATGGGCGGGATTTGTCAACTTTGTGCATGTCCACTTCCGACGCAGTTCAACAATGCCTGAGACGAATGCTATTTATGTCACTGATCTGTTCCACTTTGTAAATCTAAGAAAAAACAACGCCAACCCTACTTAAGTTTTCATGGATTCCTGACTGAATTGAGTATAAGGAAGAAGTGGATTAAAACTTTAAAATAAAACAAGGTAGCACGTTTGTTTGCAGCCGGCACTTTAGCGAACTTACCAGACTAATTTACCAGGGATGCCGTATAAATAAACTTAGTGTAGTCCTTCATCAGTTCGCCATCGAGATCTGTGATTCAACGGAAGTGGCAGTGCACAAAGATCACAGAATCCGGAAGTACTACGTATCAGCGTGATAATCCCCTATTTTAAAAAGATCGATAACACGGTGTAAGCAATATCCGATTTTTTTCGTTTTTGTCTGTACTGACAGCACTCCAAATGTACAAAAAGTTCTTTAAAAAAACATTTTTAAGAAAAGTTTCTTGAGCATCAAATCAGCATATTAGAATTATTTCTGAAGGATCATGTGACACTGAAGACTGGAATAATGATGCTGAAAATTCTGCTTTGCATCACAGAAATAAATTACATTTTAACTGCTTTTTAAAATCTTATAAAGACAAAATATATATAAATAAAATATATATAAAAAATATAAAGACAAAATCTTACCAGCCTTAAACTTTTGAACAAGAGTGTATATTAAAATCAAATTACTTGTTTAACAGTTCAATGACATGACAATTCTGTTATCAGAACAGTTGAATTAAGTTGTAACAATTGTTTTGCGTATTTAGTGCTCTCTAACTCACCTTTCTTTAGACATTGATGAGTGTCGCTATGGTTACTGCCAGCAGCTGTGCGCTAACATCCCTGGCTCATATTCCTGCTCCTGTAGTCCGGGATTCCTCCTTAATACAGATAGCAGGACATGCCAAGGTGCACACACACACATTAACATACTCACAGTTTAGTTTAAAGTAAAGTTGTTATTCACTAAAAACCTTGACGTATACCATCTTCCATCCTTTCTTCATTCTTCTTCCTTTTTCTCTCTCGCCAGATGTGGACGAGTGTGAAACAACCCCATGCTCTCACGGCTGTTTGAACACATACGGCTCATTCATGTGCACCTGTGATGAGGGCTTCGAGCTCGCCTCTGATGGGACCACCTGCAACGGTAAACAGGGGAGGAGAAGAGATGATTGGAGAGAAGGAATATAGGGGACAGAAAACAGGACTGTCCGGTTTACAGGTTTAGGAGATAGGTTTAAGATGCGTGTTGCCTGTATTTGTATGTGTGAGTTTGTGCTTTGAGAGTGTGTAATGTGTTTACCTTCATCAATACATTGTTTTTAGATCTGGACGAGTGCAGTTTCTCAGACTTTCTTTGTCAGCACGTGTGTGTGAACACGCCAGGATCGTTCTCCTGCGTGTGTCCTTCTGGATATTATGTGTATGAGGATGGAAGGAGCTGTGAAGGTAACTACTGTACATTTTTATATTATGTGCTTATTCTCTAGCGTATATTTGCATAAACGTTTCTTTCGCCTTCTAGATGGGGAAATATTTCTTACATTAAACCAAAAGAATTTAAATATGTCACACACACACAAACACGTCTGGTTCACTATCTTTGAGGGGACTCTCCATAGGCGTATTGGTTTTTATACTGTACAATCTACACATTTTAAAAAAAAAGTGTTTTTAAGCTGTTTTCCTCATGAAGACCTCAATTTAGATCACACACAGTATGTGTGTTTGGTATTAGCAAGTTACAATTGGACAATGCACACAAGAGTATTTTGTATTTGCACAATTGAACTTCCTTTACATTGATGGTTTGTTGTTATTGTTGCTGCTGATAATGATGATAACCTGACTCTGTTGTGTGTTTGATTTTGAAGATCTCAATGAATGTGAGTCTGGTAACAACACCTGTACAACAGCACAAGTGTGTTTCAATTTCCAGGGAGGTTACACATGTCTGGACCCTCTTAGATGTGATCGACCTTACATAGAGCTCAGTGACAAGTGAGTTTATGAATGCTGATGATAGACAACTTGTTTGCTGTAATCAAAACATGAAGTCAGTCAATTGACTTGTCGGTTTATTGTTGAACAGATGCAACATGTTACGTTTCTCTTCTCTCGTAGTCAGTGCATGTGTTCTGCAGAGAATCCTGCATGTCGGGAAAGACCCTTTACTATCCTGTACAGGCATATGGATTTGTCTTCTGGCCGCAGTGTTCCCGCTGATATATTTCAGATGCAGGCCACCACACGTTACCCTGGAGCATTTTACATCTTTCAGATCAAGTCTGGCAATGAGGGGCGAGAGTTTTACATGCGGGTGAGTGAGTGGGCTTTTGTCTGTATATCTGATGCCTGTTGTAAAACACTTACTCTACCATTCAAAAGTTTGGGGTCAGTTAAATAAAAAAAGCTTATATTCGGGATGCATTAAAGACATTTATGATGTTACAAAATGTTCCCACCATTCAAAAAAAAAAAAGTAAGTTATTAATTAAATATGTAATTGTGGATTAATTCCATAATAACTCATTTTTTTTACTAATAGTGTTAATTGATATGTTAATTACCAGAATGATCCAAAGCCTTATATTTCAACTTCCAGGTAATATGACAGGTACACTAATATGCATTAATACATGATTTATTACTTCATTGTTAGTGCAAATTCATGTGCAAATTACTACAATTACTAAATGATTAGTTAATAATGATGTGCCTCAACAAGTAAAGTCATAACATAATGATACCTTTGCAAATCATTAGCTAATGATTAATTAAAGCAGAAGTGCATAGCTTTGACTAATTTTGGTAATTAACACATTAATTTACACTGTTAGTTAATAAAATATGTTATTAAGGAATTAGTACACAATGACACATTGAATTAATAGCAATTCATGTATTACTTAATCTATTAATCATATAGACTCTTTATTAGTTGCTGATGCAGTAATCGTTAATTAATGGTTTAGTTCTTCATGAGTTATAGATTAACTCATGATTATCTGTGCATTAGTTAAGCATGAATTAATGCATATTAGTGCATCCGTATTGTAAAATGTTACCAATACTTCACAATATTACTGTTTTTACAGTGTTTCTGATCAAATTTTCTGTCAAAAACCTTTAAAAAAATTGACCAACCCCAAACTTTTAAAGAAAGGTGACCACTAGAGGGAGCTGTAGGATTTCTGTGGAAACCTTCAGTCAAAATTACTCTGGAGCTAAACCACGAAGTCTTTATTGCTACTATATGTGTCCCTTAATGAATAAGCTGATAATCTTGTCAAAATCAGCATTAATTTGTAAAACATTAAGTATTTGTCATTTCAACAACTGTGCTGTGAAATGAAATAAAAATACTGTAACACTTTAGTTTAGGGACCAGTTCTCACTATTAACGAGAAGCTTATTAGCATGCATGTTACTAGGATGTTGGCTGTTTATTAGTATTTATAAATCACATGTTAATGCCTTATTCTGCAGGACCATATTCTACATCCCTTACTCCTACCCAATACCTAAACAACTACCTTACTGACTATTAATAAGCAGTAATTGTTAAGTCATTGTTAAGAATTGGACCCTAAACTAGTGTGACCAAAAACCAACTTTTCTTATTAACTTTTCTTTCTCTCCACCACAGCAAACCAGTAATATCAGTGCAACTTTGGTTCTGTCCCGGCCCATTAAAGGACCAAAGACCATCGTTCTAGACCTAGAGATGGTTACCGTTAATAACGTCATCAACTTCCGAGGCAGTTCAATCATCCGCCTTACAATATTTGTCTCCGAACATCCATTCTGAGGCTTTACAAATGAATGAACCTCTGACCTCTCACCTCTTCATGGCCCCATACCTCCATCATGGACTTCCTGTTACTGCACTACCCTGGCAGCTGCATTTCTTCATTTTGTTTTGTTCTGTGGTTCTGGACTCTCATGTGGTCATCACTCTCTCTGTCTGCTCTTTAGTGGGCGGAGCTTGTGTTGATCTTTGATATTTCATGATGCAGGTTTTTAATTAGGCTGCCTGGCTGTCGCAGTCACACACATGTAACCGTAAACAGAAGAATATTTATGTTGTGTTTCTTTTGTCTCATTTGTTTCTATTTCCCAATGTGCTTTTTCTTCCCCCAATTTCAATTTCTTTTTTTCCTTTTTGTTTTGTAAAGCTGGATTTGTTTGTCGATACTTTTAGTGACACTTGTGTCACATTGTCTCACTGTGAATGTGAGTTTTTGAGCGCCACTTTCATTATTTCTTAACCTTTGAATACCCCAAGCAATGAGAGAGCTGCTAGGCTTTCACATTTTCACAATTTTTAAATAACTCTGACAGGAGTCTGCAGTGCATCTTCAGCACCCGTGACCCAGGAAAGTTTCAGAAAAAAATAATTTGTTTGAAAATTATCATTGCATCTGTGCAGAATTTCCTCTGCGTATCTGTTTTTTTTTTATATGACAGGTAAAGAGAGCCTGGTCAATCAATAAACAAAAATTTGATGACCTGAAATTTTGTTTGTTTGTGTTCACTTTTAACAAATTTAGACTGACGCATAGAAACATGATGCCATTAAAGGGTTAGTTCACCCAAAAATGAAACTTGTCACTCACCACCACTCACCACTCAACATGCCGTTTCAAACCCATAAGACTTTTGTTCATCTTCAGAACACAAATGATCTTTTTGATGAAATCTGAGAGCTTTCTTTCAGGCACAACTACCACTTTGACTCTTCAAAAAGTTTATAAAGAAAACGTAAATCTATGAACTGAGCGGTTTAGTCCAAATTTTCTGAAAAGACTTATTGTTTATAAACATATTTAAAATAAGCTTTTTTTTCAAATTTAAACACTGGTTTGTGGAAATAAACAGAGGCTTAACCAAACCTGCTTGATGCGTGAGAACAGATCTTACAGATCTTAAAAACAGCAATCTTCTATCAATTTGTAATATTCCCACTAAAGACGAAATCACTTATTTAGGTATTAAGATTGTGAAGAATGAAGAGGAACGATGTAAGCTTAACTTTTCACCAGTCATTGACAAAACAAAGAAAAAATGTAATCAGTGGTTACCTCTCCTTGAGGGGGAGAGTACTGATCACAAAGGCAGAGGGCATCTTCGAGGCTTACATATGCAGCGCTCTCCTTAGCAGTTAATGATAATCCTTGTAAAATAATTGATAAAATATTGTTTAACTTCTTATGGAAAAATAAAACCCATTATATAAAGAAATCTGTGGTTATGAACTCAATTGAGAATGGAGGTCCGGACTTTTTAGATTTTGCCACCCTTAATCACACCTTCAAAGTTAACTGGATTAAGCAATTCCTTAAAAAACCAACATCTATCTGGAATATTATACCTCACTTTATCTTTTCACAAGTTGGTGGCCTTCCATTCCTTTTGCTTTGTGATTACAAAATTACCAAACTTCCTTTAAAACTCTCTAATTTTCACAAACAGATGCTTCTTTCCTGGAATTTAATCTATAAACACAATTTCTCCCCAAACAGGTGTTTTATTTGGAATAATAAGTACATTTTGTATAAATCTAAATCTTTATTTCTTATGAATTGGTTTTGTAATGATATTGTTTTTGTTAGCCAACTGTTTAATCATGAAGGTCTTATGTTGACCTATTCTGAATTTCTTTCTATTCCAGTTACTCCTAAAGATTTTGCTGTGGTTATGGATGCTGTTCCCTCTTGTCTAAAAATGCTTCTTAAAAATACCTGCCCTTTGCTTTCTCCTCTCTCATTGGATCCTGCTGATACTGAAGTTGGCCGTATCTGTTTTCTCTTTCCTATGTTAAAAACAATAATCGTTGTGTACGGGCTTTGTTTCAAAGGGATGTTGTCCCAGACCTGCTGATATATCATTTTGGAATGGTTATGCTGATAATCTGATATGGAATAAAATCTGGAAACTTCCTCATAAATATTTAGTCACAAATAAAATCAAAGAAATTTCCCTTAAACTAATTTATAAATATTACCCAAGCAATCATTATCTTGTGACCAGATTTAATTGTGATATTGATACATTTTGTGGTCTACATGATGAAACATTTTATCATTTATTTTGGAGTTGTCCTCATTCAGTTTGTTTTTGGTCTGATTTTTGCTCCTTTATTAAGGCTCATATCATGCCCTGCTTTCAACTCTGCTTCAAAAATGTGTTATTTGGATTTTTCCTTTATGACCAATCTTATCGTAAGGAATACTACTTAATTAATCTTCTTCTTCTGTTAGCTAAATTTAGTATTCATAAATGTAAATTTGGAGGAAACAAGCCTTTGTTTTTAATTTTAAAAGCAGAAATTCAACAATACCTAAAAACAATACTGGGTTTGAAAAATAAGAAAGCTGCAAAATGTGTATCTGTATGTAAACATTTTTCATATTTTTGTTTAACTTAAGTATGTCACTGCTTTGTTTGTCTTTTCATGTTTTTTTTTTCTTTTTATTCCAATGTACCCCTGACTGTAACTGTAATTCTTGAAATTCAAAAAAAAAAAAGATGAATGATGATGATGAGTTAATGAGTGAATTAACTTCCTAAATAACCTCAGTTATGGGACTGAAAGTTGAGTCCTGTGCCAAGTGAGTGATGCTTTATTTTCTTGTCTTGTGGTTGGTCAGTTCTTTATCTTGTTCTGATGTTTCCTAGATTGTCCGTTCCAGTTGATTCTGGTCTACAGCGTTCTTCCCAGTGAGAATGTAGTTGCTGCTAATGTGCCGTTTGACACCGATATGTGTTTCCAGAACCATGTACTGTATGATGTGGCTATTTTTCAATTTGGGAATGTTGGTGTGTGTTGGTCTTTGTTCCAGGTGTCTCTGCAGTTTTCTCCAGCTACGGCTGTTCCTGCGGATGTCTATCCCTCACAGCCTCGCTTTCATTCTCATTAAAAATCAAAGATGGCGCTGCCGTGAATAAGGCGTATGAACTTTTTGAAGCGTCAAAGTAGTAGGCTAGTTGCGTCCAGATAGCAAACTGACATTGAATCAACGTGGAAACATGACATTGAAAAAACGTTGATCTGACATTGTTTTGCTCATTCGAATTAACGTTAAACCAACGTCAGACGCGTCATTCTTTCAAAACTAACAGAAAATCAACTTGAAATCAACGTTGTTTCAACGTTATGAAAGCAAACCAATTTTCGATTTTCATTTAGCTTTGAAGAATGCCGCGTCTGACGTTTGATTTTAACGTTAATTCGATGAGCAAAACAATGTCAGATCAACGTTGTTTCGATGTCATGAGAGACGTCGTTTCCACGTCTGATTCAATGTCAGTTTGCTGTCTGGGTAGCTGTCTGGAGCGATGGAAATCTTCAGATTTCATCAAAAAAGATCATCATTTGTGTTCCAAAGATTAACAAAAGTCTTATGGGTTTGGAAGTGTGAGTAATTAATGACATTTTTCGGTGAATTAACCTGTGATTAAACTTAATAGAGAGCCTAAGTCCCGCCCTTCCGCTTCCGGTTCATGTGACCTTATCTCAGAAAAATAATGCATGGTAGTCAATGGCGAGAGATAACTTATCTTTTTATTCCGTCTGAACTGTGTCCTGGATTACACATATGATGTTTGTCAATTTAAAAGATAATTATGAAAGCCAAGAAAGTCGCAGTACGTCATAAAACAGAAGAGTAACTTTTAGTTTTATGTGAAAAACCCTCAATGAACTACATCTCCCGGGAGGCGAAACAACGAGCGAGATCAGCTACTGTGTGTGTGTGCAGTCTGGAACAACACACTCATGACGGCAACGTTACGATTATAACGTAAGACTATAGAAACAATGACATAGCCTCAGTAAAGTTCGCTTCATTTATTGAGAGAAAATGTGCGCCTTTGGGGTTTGTAGTCTTTGTAATTACGTATTTTCACAGTCTTATATCTCAACAGTTTTACATCAAACTGCGACTTTCTTGACTTTAAAATGTATCTTTTAAATTGACAAACATCACATGTGTAATTCAGGGATCAATTTAAACGAAATCAAAATATTTGTTATCTCTCGCCATTGACTACCATACAATATTTTTCCGAAATAAGGTCCCATCGTGGTTTGACCGGAAGGGGAGGGACTTAGGCTCTCTATAGCAAGGTGTTTAATAAAAATTAGACAATTAGGCTATTATAACAAAAACATTAAAGAGAGTGAGGGGCGAGTCACAAAAATTGTATATAGGGTTAATTCAGGATAGTTGGGACTGTCCTGAATTAACTAACTAATTAATCTATGGCAAAAGTGTCCCAATACTACATAAACCTGCCCCGGCGGGCACTAGGACCCAACCGTTGGCAGAAGTGTTGTCGCTGATTGGAGGCTTCAGACAGACGCACCTGCTGCACTCGCGAGCACAGAGATTTCAGCTCCTCGCGGACAGCAGCACAGGTATGTGGGCAAAAGCTTGATTCATTAAACGCAAACATAGTTTTATTGGTTATAAAGGAACATTTCTTTAATGTTAATTGTTGAAATAATTATAGTTTTATTATATTGCTTAAGTTGTGTATTTCTTTACCGTAGTGCTATTCGGTTACTTTTATGCCTCAGCGAACTGTTGTTAAATTAAAGTCGCATTAAAACAATGGGGGAACTTTTTGCCCTTCCTTGCTAATTTATTTTTGCTAATTTTCCATAAAGTATTTTATGTTGTAATGTTTACTTTTGTCCATGATCTTACTATAAAAATTCATAACAAAAATTGGAGTAGAACGTCGATAATCTAAACTGAAATAAATTGTTAGTGAAATATTTAATGTATGATGATGATTTCATTATCAATGTGCCTTAGTTGTGGGGTCATTTCCACCACAACAACCAATGTTGCCATTAATAAGGTTTGTTCAAACTTTACTTATTTACGTTACCAAGGAAATTACAGTGCCTGCAAAAAATATGCTTATGAGGATTTCAAGGTTTAAAGAAAAGTCTGAAATGTGAAAAACAAGGTCAACATCACAAGTAATTTTTTTATATATATTTTTTTCCATTCGAGCTTAAAGCTTCCATTCAAGCTTTAATCCTTGGCAATACACATACCTGTCAAGTTTTGGATTTGAAAATAAGGGAAATTTTCGGCGCCCACCACGAGCAGCCCAATATATCATATATATATATATATATATATATATATATATATATATATATATATATATATATATATATATATATATATATATATATATATATATATATATATATGTGCCTATATACACATGAGGGTAGCCTATGAAGAGCATTTATTTAAAGGCTTATTTGCATATTTTCTTTACATTTTATTTTCATTCCACACATTCTTTTCATTTCATATTGCTTTTCTTTTACAGTTTTTCTTTTCATTTCACATAACTTTCTTTACTCTTTTAGTGAGTTATTGTACAAATTTGTTGCAGACTTTGCATTCTTTAAGACTGTTTTGGAAGGAGTGTATTTGTGGGCTGGGCCACAGTGGTTTATCATTTTACATGAGAGTAGAGCAAACAGTTCTGCTGTCTAGCGTCATCCTATTCTCCGTAACAATCTTTCATACCATGCTAAACACCCTTTCTCGTGCTAACATACATAATTAATTCCTTCCCCCGTGTGAGATGCAAAACTCGCAGTTACAAAACGCGTCACTGTCCCCGACCCTGCTCCTTGTTTCCCCGCGTTGTCACTCATCATCCGACCTCGCGACAACTGCCACCTACACCTACAGTACCTGTAGTTATCGCGAGGCTTGTGACAGAGCTCAGATTGGGAACGTTTTTTTTTAACTTCGCCCGGGGTATTATTATATTTTAATAACTACGGGTAAAATACGGGACTTTCCCGGCTAAAACGGGATACTTGACAGGTATGGCAATACAGGAGTTGGGTGTTTTATTGTAAAATAATTTCTATCATAGCCTAATATTTTCCACCACAAAATTGTGTTAAATACAGAACAAGTGATGGAAATGACATTGTGTTGGAAATGTTGTGAATTCAGAATTCTGTCGTTGACTGTTTGTTATATAATTTGTTTCAGTTTGCCCAACATTTCAACTAACTCAGTATTAGCAGACTGTTAGGTTAGGGTTAGTAGGGTAAGTTGACATGTACTTGTGTAACCGGTCCTACTCGACTCGATCCGGGCAGGGCCGTATTAAGAGCTCACTGGGCCCTGGGGCTATGAGTTACTGCAGGGCCCCCCACCACTTTAGGTCACCAACTACATGAGCTAAATCTCATATTATTATACAAGTCATTTTATCTATCTATGATATTACTTCACAGTTAAGTTATATTACTTTTAACACCATTTTTTATCATATCAAAATGTATTGCCACTAAAATTTCAAAATTATTGTGAACAATTTCAATATCACAAAAAATTAATAGTAGCTTAAGAAAATAATCTCAAGCTTACTGATGACAAGAGTCACAAATTAAAATAGAACAAAGGCACAATAAATCGACCTACTTGAAAAACTTAAAGCACTGAATAATATTATATTATATAAAGTAATCAGATATACAATACATGGTTTTCACTATAAATTCAACATTCATTCTTGTTAATTTTGCTAAAGTAATTCAGTCAAATGCAGTAAATTACTTTCTTTCTGATGTTTGATTTACATTATTGACACAAGAAGACAGCAGCTTTATTAGCAGCGTCTGTCACGTAGACCTCTGAGTCGGAATTCAAGTGCACTGTGCAAAACCGTCTCAAGTTCACCATGGTCTCAAAACGAGCATTTACAAAATAAATTCTCTCCCGCTGCTCACTGTGCCTGAGCAGTTTGAAATAATTTGTATCCAAACCAAAATGTTTAAAAACGCGTTTAAGTGATAAACTTACATCATGATGGCGCAGCAAAATTTAAATATTTCTACCGGATATATTATCACCAGCCCTTTAGGCAAATATAGAGTTTAATGAAACACAAAAAGCAAAATCATACAACCATCAAGTTAATATTCAAACTTACCGAAAGTTTGTGGGGTCGATGATGACGCTGTGTTTTAAGAATAGACTAGATTAGAATGAAGTGAAGAGTAAAGGCGATTTATTGGTTGATGTATATATCTAATAAGGCGCAGGCAGCCATCTATAGGCCTACGTGCAGCAGCAGGTCGATTGTTCACAAGTTAAATATAGAATAAATGTATTTGTCATATAAAATTAAAACCTGACGTTTCAATTTACCATGTCCTGCTGCCCACGGGGGTTTGATTGACAGGTGGCCTGGCCAATCATAACGCTGAATACGCAACTTTGTCCAATAACAAAGCTGTCAGTAGATTAACGTCGGTGGACTTGAACTTGAAAACGGTATTGTTTAAATTACTTAAATGACAATATTTGAAAGTTGAGACTTTGTTTCATATCAACAGTAAGCTGCTCTGAACTCTCTCTTGTAATCACTCGGTGTAACGTTAGTCTTTTCCCGCGATGTATTTTTCACTGCGTGAGTGCATGAGAACATGTGAGTGACTCGTGTGAGAGCCGCCTGGCTCGTCGCTTGTCACACAGTATGACAGTAACTAAAGAGGCGGGTCTTTGCGAACGTCTCTATTAATGATGATTCCATGATAATGCATGGAATATAAGGCAAAGTGCCACTAAATAACAGGGCTAATTTGTGGGGGCGTTGCCGTGATAAGGCTTTGGTAATCAGATGGCTTGCAGTATCTGCTCCACCAGCCAATCACGGGCCCCCTCCTTGCTCGGGCCCCGGGGCTTTAGCCCCGCCTAGCCCTATGGTTAATGCGCCCGTGGATCCGGGGTCTCTGGCGTGGGACACTGAACAAGGACACTGAGGACTAGCACACCTCTAGCACACCTCTTGAGGCTTGGGGAGTGAGGTTTACACACACTGGCCTATGTCCGTTAGATTCATTCTCCTAAACCTCACTCTCATCCGGGTCATCGGCACCAAATGTAACAAATAATGTACACATATTGAATGGCGACTGTAGAAAGCAAAAGCTGAATCTCGGACATTTTGGGTGATCTTGAAATGTGGGACTGATTGTGCAAATCAGCAATGTAGCGTTAGCATAGCCTAGCGCAGCAAAGTAGCGATTTTTAAAAACTTTAAAAACGTTTCAATAAACAACATAGTTGCAAATATATATGTACATAATTGTGTAGAGCACAAAACAAGATGGTCATATTTTTTTATCAATCATTTAAGTGAAAAAACTTGTGCTATTCTTACTGATTGGTTTCAAGTAAGCTCGCGAAAATTCTTGGTCTTCACCCTACCCCTAGATCAAAATGAGAATTGGGATAGCCCTTCCTCTCACATGAACGCGCAAAACTAATGGGAAGGGGTAAGACAGAGAATTGGGATTCAGCCTAAAGACCGCAGCCGCTAGCATCAGTTGCTAGAGCGCCTCTTGAGATCAGGGTAGTGAGGTTTACACACACAGCTCTCACTGGCCTATGCCCGTTACACTTGTAAAGTTGCTCATCTGTCTGTTGTGGGACCATCAAAATAATGTGTTAGCAGATAGTCTACTAACAATCATATGACTTGTAGTTGACATTTGGTTGCAAAGTTACTTATAGTTAGTAGAATGTCTAAAGTGAACCATCAAAATAAAGTATTAACCAGTTCCTTTCATGTGATTGCTGTGTGCAGATCCTCAACATGACACAGTGTCTCAAAAACTGCTGCAGGACGTTTATGTCCAAGGAGAAAGAACCAGAGATTCAGAGTGAGTCTCTCTCTCTCTCTCTCTCTCTCTCTCTCTCTCTCTCTCTCTCTCTCTCTCTCTCTCTCTCTCTCTCTCTCCCCTCCCCCCATCACTTACTCACGATTGAAGAATTATGCATATATATATACTAATACATACTTGAATTATGAAAGATATATTTGTATATTTTTAGTGATTAAAGTTCGACCTCCTGTTAAATTAACTGTTGAGTCTACTGTAAAGAAGAATGATATTGGCTTATCAGAGGATTATCTCCTGTCTAAACTACCTCCGGACGGCCGGGAGGTTCCATTCATCATCCCAAACTTCAAACCCTCCTACATCCAGCCGAGAGGGGCGCAGTACTCTGGCTACAACATCGGGCAACAAAGTAAGCAATATTACTCAGATGAGATTTATAAGTTTATCACATTATTTTATTTATTTTATTACATCACAATTGAGTTTATACATTTTATATGATTGATTTCAGGTGCCACAGAGGAGCACTTATGCAGAAAGGAAGGCAGAGCTCGCAGGAGCCAGTCAAAGGATGTTTGAGTCTGATTTGAACTTAAACAGCAGTCATATGATCAGCTATGTGTCACCAGGCTCACTGAGACGGCCCAATCTGAAAAACAGACCCAACACCCCTGGTACAGGTGAAATACTTTTAAATCTGCCTAATACACAAAGCCAGACATTACATGGGACAATATTCCTTTTATTTATTATCCGTGCATGATGTTTAAAGAGTGGATTTACTGCTCCGTTTCACTCCCTCGTAGCATCATTCACTACGTAACTTCTCATTATGTAACCTCAAATATTTGACAATGTCCCAGATTGTATTGTTGACAGCCCACATTCAGATGATTCTAATGCTTTGTTTTCAGTGGCTGAGCCTGACACAATTAAAAATTTCAAACTGATGAAGACCTTTTAAATGGAATGGAAATTCCATTTAAATGGAAATTTTTATACATAATAAAATAATCTGAATCAAAAATAATTTTCCTAAGATTAAAATTGAATTTTTTTTACAGGTTTAGAACACAGTGGCAAAGAGAGACTCAGTTTCTCCCTGTTTGATTTGTCAAACCCTCAGGACCATGTAAAGGTGAGTTGTACGCATGCACGCACGCACACACAGACATTAGGTTTTCATGTTTTATGCAGACATTAAATAGACATAGTGATTTTTACTGTTCAAACTATTTATTATTATCTTTACAGTTCACTCTGCATATTATATACCCTAACCCTAAACATCACAGAAAACTTTCTGCATTTTTGCAATTTCAAAAAACACAAGTTGTTTTCCTCATGGGGACCAAACAATTTATCAACAAAATCACACATTTCTGGTATTACTATACCTATGGGGACATTTTGTCCCTACAATAGGGAATACCTGAACCACACACACGCACACACACACACACACACACACACACACACACCATAAAACTGTATAATTTAAACCGCAGCTTTCACGAGCAGCTGAGATCCTGTACACCTGTTCACACATGAGCTATTATTATTTGATGTATATAAAGTCTTCAGTGTCACATGATCCTTCAGAAATCACGCTAATATGCTGATTTGGTGTTTAAGAAACATGTTTTATTATTATTATCAATATTGAAGATGGTTGCACTGCTTAATAATTTTGTGGAAACCGCAGCACATTTTTTTCAGGATTCTTTGATGAATAGACCGTTCAAAAGTTATATTAATTTCTTTGTGTTAATTGTATAATTTTGTTTTTAACTCTTACTGATCAAACACTTTGGAATGGTTGTTTACATCATGGAATAATATAATAATTGTTACAAATAGTAAACATTGTTTATCATTATTTAATTCAAAACTGTTCTGTTGCTGGAATTAACAATTAATTTTCTTTAAATAATTTAATATATTTAACATAGTTAAAATATTAATTAATGACTTTAGTTAGATAAGATTGATAACTATGAATTACAAATCATCATCGGCACTATTAAGCAGGAGTTTTATTTGAGCCATGTGAAGTTTTTATTATAGTTCATGATAAATAAAGTGTCTGTGCATGATTTGTGGCCTTTTGCATTTGCATCAATTAGAGCTGATTAAATTCTTGAATAAAGTGTTGTGTATATACAGTACTCTAATACTTGATTAGCAGAGCTGTTGTTTAGTAACATTTCCTCCTCTTGTTCCTCCAAGCGTTATGATTCTGTATCCAGTGTCCAGAGCAGCACATCCTCCTTTCAGGATTCCTTTGGGAGCAGCCGTAGTCTAGGTAACCATTCATGATGGAACACTGAAGTCGTAACCGCAGACAAGTGCATTCCAAACAGACCCTCAAAGTTCCTTTCCAATAGAACTCTCTGGAAAGGGTTCCGCTCCACTGTTACCTGGAATTTCCACTATAGTTTAATTTGTTTGGTCTTCCTTTTGTTTTTTGTTAGGGTCTTTTTGGACCCTTTATGTCTCAACAATCTTACTCCCTCTCTCCTCACCCCATGTACACATACACACACACACTCACACACACACACACACACACACACACACACACACACACACACACACACACACACACACACACACACACACACACACACACACACACACACACACACAGGACAGACAAGATCACGGCAGATTGTGCAATTGTAAAGGGCAGACTCAGTAATTACTTCCAAATGTTTTCCCTGAGGTCCAGTACACAAGTACTCATGTAACTCTTAGAATGTAGAGAGGATCTTTACACGCTCAAACACAAAACACAAATAAACTGAAAATATATTTTAATATAACAAACATTTACTATCCACCAAGACATGTTTTTATGCAGTAGGCTTTTAACACGCGAGACCCTTAGAGAAATGCTTTTATTTTGTATTTTTCACCATTTTGATTAAATATCAGATTCTAGTTGACCATCTCAAATTTGAAGAAACGCTTCTCAGACTCATACAACAACTCTACCCAACCCTAATGTATATGTAAAGTATATGTATATAGTTGAAAGTGGTTTAAGCAGCACTATGTAGCTTTTTCAATCTTTATAATATTTTTTCAAAACCCTTGAGATGGTACATTGACTTACAATACATATAATAGAACATAACATGCTATACTTAACGAATGCATTGGTGTAACATTACGAAACTCAGTGTGTCCCATCAGCGCCATCCCCTGAAGGTACTCAAAAGATTTCAAGACAGCGCCACCTTTTGGTCAAAATTATAACAAAATTTCTAATAATGCTTATAACCTTTAAATAAATCTGCGTATTTTAATGCCACTGGTCTGAAAGTATCACTAGTTTTATCATCACCAAAACTCTGACCACATCACATCGATTTTGTTACTACACCACCTATTGATTGAAAGTGATAATCCATTTAATCACATTTTTAGTTAATGTATGTGATTTTTCAGCCATTTTGCGTACATTCATCTTTAAATGTCTTCAATTGCTCCTTGCTGCAGTTGTTCTGACACATCTTGGCATGTCTTGTCGTCGTCTTTGTGCTTGGCCCGGTATTGCTGCTTGCAGCTATATTTATTTTTATAGACTTTTTTTTTATCTAAGAAACACACTAACATTTCTCGAAAATATTAAAATGACCCCATGTCGGGGACCTTTAAAAACTTCAAGTCTCTCTCCATCAGCAGTAGCCTGTTGGATGCTTTTATACTTTCATGCTTTTATACTTTTAATTATACATTTCTTTCTCTTAATAGCTAATACTATTTTTACTTCTATTTGTTGTAAGATGACCTTGGGTGGTCTGAAAGGCATCTACAGAATTAAATGTATTATTATTATTTTATACACTGTGACATGTGGACAATATTTTGGAGTGGTAATATTTATGTTTCTTGTGGTGTGTGTGTGTGTGTGTGTGTGCATAGAGTCCATCACTCTGTCTGGTGATGAGCGGGATCGTGAGCTGGGAAAAGTGTGTGTGCACCTGAGGTATGAAGAGGCGGTGGAGCAGGTGTGGATCACCTTAGTGAAGGTATGATTTCAACCAGGAGAGGCTTTGCTAGTCTACAACAGACCATTGTGTCCCATCTAGAGACGAGCTGAATGGAGTCTCTGTGTCGCTGTAAGAGAGCTTTAGCAAATGATCACATTTCCAACAAGCTATTTTTATTCTTTCATTTTCAAATAATTGAAAAATAACTGTCTTTAGATGCCTGTCTTCACCTCTTTATTTTACACATAATTTGATATTATGGGTATGTGGTTGAATACTGAAATTAAGCACCATATATAGTTAGCACACTGTTTGATCTCATATTTCATAATGTTTATTTTAAACATCTGGCTCTCTTTCCTGCTCTGAGAAAATTCCCCTTGTTGACATACATTTATTTAGTGGTTATAAAAGCTCATAAACTATAGGCCTACTGTACATGTTGCTTTCAGCCTCACTTACTGTTTCCTTAAATTTCCTCCTCTTTCCTCTTTTTGTACTTGCTCTTAGTGTATGGACTTGAGTGTGTATACTGAAGGGGTGGACGTACAGAAGATTGGGGTCAAAGGGATCATCACCATGACGAAGCCAGTGCGATTTAAGAGCACAGTCAAGGAAGCATCAGCAGTGAGTAAAATCCTGCAGTCATAAAACTACAACACCTAAGATTATATAATTGGCATATACTGAGCTCAGTTAAACACTGCTGCTGCTGGTAGATGCTGGAACTACAACATAAGTGCCTTTCTCCATTGACAGCCATTCAAAATAAGCCATTTTTTCTGACTAAATAAATTATTTGGCAAGCAATATACAATACCATTTAAAGGTTTTGGGTCAGTAAGATTTTTTTTAAAGGGGGGGTTTACTGCTTTTTTTCTTTGCATGATTGTGTTTATGGGGTGCAATATAACATGTATTCGTGGTTTTTCTTTTTTTAAAAGTCTTATTTTTCATAAACTTCACCTTTATTGTCAGCCACGCTCTCCTCTGTCCCCTGAACGAGCGGTTCACTTCCTGATTCTATGAAAACACTCCCTCAGAAACGGGCGGTGGGCTCAGATTGGTTAGTTTGGGCCGGTGTGTTGTGATTGGCTAAACTGTCGCTCACGTTGTCCGCAAGGTTAACGCCCATTACCTTTAAGGGCGAAACAGATATGTCATGAGCTCCGGTCCAGATGTAAATATGTGTTCGAACTGCAGTATCAATTTGAAGCAGAATCAGACAGAGAAAGCCGCGATGAAGAGAGTTAAACAGAACGTCACCACACACAGCTCTTAATAAACGTTTCTGAATGATAATTTTCAAAATTTTTTAACTTTATGCACGTTTGTTTTACACAATAGCATCTGACTGGCAACAATAGCAACTGACTGGCTACTAATACTCAAACAGCGTTGACAAGTTTACGTTCTTGATCAAATCGAAAATAACGTCATAAAACATATTTACATGAAAAATACATTTACAACATTAGTACTTATACAAAATTCATGTTTGTACGCGTTCGTAGACACAAAATAGCATAACTACTAGCCTATAGTGGCAATAAAGCCAGCGCTGGCATTTGAAAAAAATAAAACACAAGGCTTCGTCTGGAATTATATATGCAAATACATTTAAAATGATTAAGTCTTAGCCTACTTACAGGTTGTGTCCCAACAACTGCTGCCTCTTGTTTTAAAGTCAGATCTGCTTCATGTTTTAGTAACAGTTTCTTGTTGAATCCGGTGCTGAACTCGTGGAGATTCTGGAAGCTGTCTTCCGTAAAATGCGCAGCACAGAGAGTTAAATTACGATCGTCACTTTCAGGAACATAATCAAACATACATTGTATCCATTGTTGACGAAGTACAGCGTCCGTGGGAAGTCCGAGCAAAGAAGACCTGACAGCTGCGTGAACAACACTCACGAGCTGGGAGGCTGGAAGCTGCTGTGAATATGCGGAATGCCATTTTCCTGCATATTCTGAGGGAGTGGTTGATGCAAATGTGTGGGTTAGTGATCGTACCATAACCCAGCTGTAGTCCAAAACGAGTTATTTTTGTAGGCAATTATACTTCCTGATTTTTAAAAGACGATATCTCTGCTTACACTAAACTTTCAGTGCTGCAACTTTGCAGATACTGTTCATGCACCAACAGCAACATTACACACTATTTAAAATGAAAAAACTGAAATGGCAGTCAACCCCCCTTTAAAGAATTGAATACTTCTATTCAGCAAGACAGCATAAAATTGATCAAAAGTGAGAGTAAATATGTAATATATGCAGTTCTTTTTAACTTTCTATCAATCAGAGAACCCTAAGAAAATGTATCACAGTTTCCACAAATATAGTAAGCACAACTGCTTTCAACATTGATAATAATAAAAATGTTTCTTGAGCAGCATTTTTAAAGGATCATGTGACACTGAAGACTGGAGTAATAATGCTGGAAATTCTGCTTTGCCCTCAGAAATAAATTACATCTTTGAATGTATTACAATAGAAAACAGTCATTTTAAATTGCAATAATATTTCCCAATATTACTTTAAAACATGTTTTTATAACCTTTTCGAACCCAACCCCATTTTTTTCCCCATTGAATCACAGACCTCTTTTGATCGATATAACACAAAAAAGTTTATTGAGATTTGCTGTTATGTCATCATTCAAATTAACTGATTAACCCTTCCTTCAGTCCCTCCAGTGTTTCTTGAATAAGGACCATTAAAGCGAGACTAAAAAGTCCCACACAAAATGCATAAAAACATACTTTGTCACATAAGTAAAAATACGTAAAGCGTGCAGTATTGATTTATTTTACTTTGCTACACAGATTAAGTTTGTAACTAGTTATCCCTCAGTATATCTCAGTATAATGTCTATTTCTCTTTTAGGAAACTGTCTTCATGGAGACATTTGTGTTCACTTCTGAACTTAGAGCAAATCCGCAGATCAGCACTGGTGCTGCGCCTGCAGGCTCACACACCACCTAAGCGGACGCTGGGGAGTGTGTGTTATCTCTGCGAACCCTTGGACCGCAGGAAACACAGCACTGTCTGGAGTTCAAGCCTCACTCTAAAACACATGTGAGTCTTCATCTGCTGCTTCTCATTGTGATCGCATGTCTTGCAGGTTCTTCCTGGTTTTGTCTGTAAGGTTCTTTGGAAAAAATCCTAAACTTCCACCTGCAATTAACTACAAAGACCACATTAAACAACTGCTAGTTATGGCCAGGCCTCTTCTGTGATATTTAGGTCACTGGGGGTTAGACAGACAGACAGAGCCCTCAGAGAGGAAGAAATCAATATACCAGCTATTTCAATTCTGCTGAAAGCCCTTTTTGAAGGAATTATCTAGACCCTTAAAAAGCGGATCTTTCCAAAGCTTCCTGTTAACACACACAGAAACAAAATGTTTACTATCATTTTTCAAATATTATGGGCAATTCAGAATTTAATTGCGAATCCCTTTTAGATTCCTTCTTTGATTTAGAATGTGTGTGTACACACACAGTAAGATTTAAGCAATCAAGCGCGCATTCAAATTGATCAAGAGTGACAGTAGAGACATTAATGCTGCCAAACATTTAAAATAGATTAAAATATTAAACTGTTATTTTCAATTGTAATAATATTTACTAATATTGCTGTTTTTACTGTATTTTTGATCAAATAAATCAAGCCTGGGTGAGAATAAAATATTAAAAATGAATGTTACTGATCCCAAACTTGTGAACATTAGTATACATGCATACACATACACTTATATATATATATATATATATATATATATATATATATATATATATATATATATATATATATATATATATATATATATAATATATATATACAGTACTGTGCAGAAGTCTTAGGCACACTAGTAGTTTCACCTCAAAGAAATGGTTTTCAGCCAGTTATTTATACATTTTGTTGTAGTGTCTCAGTAGGAAATATCAGTTTATATTTCCAGACATTAATTGTGCCATTAATTGTAATAATTTTGAATCCACAAGGATTCTGACCACAGCCAATGCTCCACACGGAGGTCGGATCTCACCAACATCGAGTGAATCTGAAATTATATGAAGTAACAGAAAAAACAGAGACTTAGACCAGAAGAACTGCGGCAACGTTTCCAAAGACGCTTGAAAAAACCTGCAAAACTAAAAACTATGTGCAATACCTGGACAAAAGCTGTTTTAAACGTAAAGGGTACTAAACACCTATTTATTTGATTTAGTTAACTGTTAAAAGTTAATAACAGTTAATAATAGTTATCAATAATAGTCGAAGACTTCTGCACAGTACTGTATATATATATATATATACTGTATATATATACACACTATATGCCATTTGTCATCTTTATATTTCACACAGTACCTTATACTCATTGTAAGTAGGTTAGGCCCTGTAAAACGTTGTTCAGCATACTGAACGCTGCCGTACACACAAACAGGTATCAGATTTGGCACAGTTTGATTTGTGTGTTTTGCTTGTGTGCATGTCACTGGAATCAAAACGTAACAGGGAAAATAGTTTTTTTTCAGAATGAAGGTCTGTGGAACCTGGTATAGAGGAGTTTTTTTTCTTCAAATCGGTAACAGCTGTTTGTGTGTTACTGGGTCAGAAATTGGTTTATCTCACTTATAAATCAGTGAATAAGTCACAGCAGTATATTCTGCCCTAAAACAAACATACACCACACAATCAACCATACACAGCACCTAAACCTAACAGGGATTATTGTGTGTTTGTGTGTGTATGTGTTTCTATAGGTGTGTCACGCAGAGCTTCAGCTGGCCTTGTGCTTTCAGCCAGTGAGCAGTCGAATTCAACTCCAGATCCATTGTGCTCAGAACCTTCCGTCATCTTCCTCACCGCTCACACACAGTGAGTCCTATTATGCTTCTTTGCCTGTCTGTTTGAGCATTAAAAATTGCTTCAAAATCCACTTTTTTCTCATTTCAGTTAGCAATGTTTCTGAATTCCCTAAAACGCCGCAATTGTAGTCTTGAGTTTTCTTCTGGGAACATACACATCTCAATATTCTTCATTTAAATAATTCCTTCCCAAATCAAACACACATTTTTTATTCATTAAATAATTTCCCTCAGTTCCCTCTGTTGTGGAATAGTGAATAAGATTAATAAGTTGATGGACGTTCTCTTTAGGTTTCTTTGTGAAGGTTGACTTTCTGAGTGAGGGCAAGGTCTTACTGAAGAGGAAGACGAAGGTGATGAAGTCATCAGGGAGGCATGTTCAATGGGATGAGGTGATTCACTTGCCAATCACAAGTCAGGACCAGAATCTGCAGCTGGCAGTCAAACTCTACAGCTGTAGCTCTGTCCGGAGAAAACGCCTGCTGGGACAGGTCAGTTTGAAGCAGAATACATACTACAACACACTACGCTTTGTATGCATATCAACACTTTTAAATTTAATGTTCATTTACTTGTTAAAAATACAATAAAGACACTAATATTGTGTAATGAAATAATTCATGAAATAAAGTAATCAAAACTATTAAAAAACTATTGAAAACTTTTCTATTGTAAAAATGTAATTTATTCCTGTTATAGCAAAGCTGAAATTTCAGCAGTCTTCAGTGTCACATGATCATTTAATAATTCTAAAAATGATGATTTGATGCTCAAGAAACATTTATGACAGTATTATTTTTGTATTTTTAGTTCAAAATAACAGCATATTTTTCAGATATTATTTTTGTAATATCATACATAGATTTACTATAACATTTTACCAATTTCATTTCTGAACATATAAGTATTAATTGATTCATTTCTCAATGAACAGAAGTGTATATTCTGTTATACACTTGAACAGAAGTGTATATTCCATAAGTTCCCGTCTTTGAGTGCATTCTTTCCTTTTTAGGTCCTCTTGGGATTTGACGGCAGTTCACCTGAGGCAGTGGAACAATGGAGGGATTCCATGACTAATCCTGAAAAAGTGGTAACGTCATGGCACAGAGTTAGTCGACTCTAAAAGAGAGGGATGAAGAACATAGATTTGTGATTCAAGTGGGTTTTAAACGCAACTTCCAAAAAAAGCCCCTTTTTATCTTTGATTAAATAAGTATGTTTATTTTAGGTTAAAAAAAGTTTGTCTGAAATGCTAGGTAAGAAATCCCCAATTTAAAGGGACACTCCACCCATTTGCATTAGGCTTTTCATTGTTAGAAACCCAGTTATACTATTGAATGGTCGTGCAACTCTCTCATTTTCCCCTGAGACGAGAGAAATCTGCTATTTACCTTTTCCACTTCCTCCTACAATGACGTAAAAATCGTCATTTTACGTCATTGTAGGAGGAAGTGTAAGAGGGGGGGATTTCTGTAAAGACTACAAGCACTGAGATCCCACCCTTTGAAACCTGCCCATCGGGGGTTGGACCTAATGCGCTAACAGACCTATCACAGATTAGAGCCAGTGCGTTTGATTTCACCGGCAGAAACTTTTTGAAAATAAGGACGAAGGTACTGAATACGCAGACGGATGCATTATGAAGGATTGGGATTACACATAGTGTCAGCCATCTTTTTTGGAAGCTAAACTAGCAGGGACTTGTTCTGTGGAGAAAGCTGAGTAGGAACTTTAGGGGTTACCGTCCTCTTTTCCCGGACATGTCCAGCCGTCGATGTCCGGGATTCAGCTTTTGCTTTCTGCAGTCGCGATGCATTGTTTACATGCACAGCTTTTGTTTCAATCTAACTGAATTCATTCTGATTGGTGAATCTGAATGTAGTGTTTACTTGAACGCTAAAAAAGTGATCGGTTGATTTCCGTTTTAACATTTCCCGCTCCTCCGTGAGAGATACTGAGACTGGTAACTTACGTCTCACAGGTGTCGCTCATTAGTAATCACGCCACTGGCCCTCGCATCGTTCTCCACACGGCCCTCACTCATCCCGCTCGCCACAGTAAACATGATGAATGACGACTGTAGAACGCAAAAGCCGAATCCCGGACATTTTGGGCGATCTTGAAACACATTTTTGGGCAGACTCATCACGGAGACTCACTAGTACCCTACTGTTGTTTACCTACTGTGCTGTTATCGGTGGGCGTGGCCTCCTGAGGGCAGCGAAGCAAGTGCATTCTGGGAGTTGTTGTCTTTCATCCACACAAGCCAAAAATACATTTTCTGGCTTTTCTCAGTCTAGAAAGCTCCAAATTAAAAAATAATTTCACATTTCTTCTACATAAATTACCCATTTTAAATACACATTAAAGGGATAGTTCGGCCAAAAATGATATTTAACCCATGCATCACTACCTCAAGCCGTTCAGAGATGCATATGTCAATCTTGTTTCAGACGAACACATTTTCAGTTCTTTTAGAAAATGTCTTAGACCCTTCATGTGATATAATGTGAAGAATGGGGTCCAGCTCCTTCAAGTCCCAAAATGTGCATAAATACTTCACCAAAGTAATTCATTCGGCTCCAGGGGCTGCAGAAACGAAGGCCTTCTGAGGGTAATTCATGCGTGTATTGTCGCAAAAATATACATATTTAAAACTTTATAAATAAAAATATCTGACTTTCGGCAACGATCGGTAGCGACGGTTCTCACGCTGCACGTGATGTCACACGGGTGATGGAAGTCGGCGTATCGAGGTAGGACGTAGCGTGGAAAACGTCACGACAGGTTTCTCCCGTGCTACGTACCGCGACTTCCATCACCCCGTGAATGTACGGCAATCTGTGACCGAAAGTCAGATATTTTCATTTATAAAGTTTTAAATATGTGTATTTTTACCACAATACCGCACAGATTACCCTCAGAAGGCCTTCGTTATCACCCTGGAGCTTGATGAGATGACTTTTGTGAAGGATTTCATGCAGATTTTTGGAACTTGAAGGAGCTGGAACCTATTTCTTCACATTATATCCACTGAAGGGTCTGAAACATTCTCAAAATAACTGAAATGTGTTCATCTGAAACAGAGATTGACATATGCATCTTGAACGGCTTGAGGGTGAGTAATGCATGGTCTGAAATATCATTTTTGGATGAACTATCCATTTATTCTTCCAGAGGTGGAGTGACCCTTTAAATGTCTAAAACTAAGTGAGTCCAAATGAGTTGCACCCTCTGCAGATCCTAGTGTAGCTTATCATGTATTAAAGCTGTTTGTAGATTTAACATTCTCTGTTCTTCATTGTGTAACTTTGAGAACATGCAATTGTCTATGTACAATTTAAGTAGCACAGATACAGGAAACATACAAAATACCATTATGTGCAATAAAACGTGTTATACATTTTCCAGTATAGACATGGCCAAATAAAGAGAAGCCTTTATTTGGTCAAGTTTTTTAATTACAGAATTCATTAATCAAGTATTATGTTCAGTATTCTTCTCCATCATCTCCATAAAACTGCAGCACTGCTGAGTTAATGCCAGTCTGTTCTCTGTGTATAGAAACAGATATTTGCATTTTCTGAGCAGTTTGGTGATGGTTTCGCTAGCTCTCAGAAATAGACAAACTTGTTTTAAAGTGCAGGAAAAACTGTTGTTTGGGAAAAAAGCTTTTATTTTTGGGAAGTTTAGAACGGTTTGTATTACATGCCCTATTCAAATGGAATTCAATCCTTCAATTTGTTCCCCTATTTCCTTTCACAAGCACAAGAAAAGGGAAAGGCCGTAAGAGTGCAACAAAGAGACTTTTGTTAACACATTTACTTCCCTGCATCCTTTGTGCTGACCTTTATTCAAGGTGACCTGAACTTAGGCCTTGTCGTTTCTATGAATTTATTTTTGCACAGGTGACGCTATAGCTTGTCTAAGAGTGTTCATTGTATTCATGTTTAAGTATATTGTGTTTGGTAATGCTGTAGTTTAGTGGACATGTGATATTATGTAAGACAGATATTTAAAAAGCAAATAGACTGTAATTTTGTGTGCATACACAAATATTGTTTGATTGCAGTCTGGCATCCTTATGTTAACAGAAATAAAAAAAGAGATAGATTTGCTGGTAAAGAATCAGTTGTATAAAATTGTAATGGGACTTTTTGTGTGAGTAGTTCATAAAACTTTCATTTATGTTTTATATGATTTGACAACTGTACTATGACTTGATTACAGTATATGGTAATTTATTGCCATTGGTCTCTGAAACCCAGAGGAAACACTATAAACAGAAAAAGGATGTTTGTGTGGGTCTGAGTGTTTGCGCTCTTTTACTTTCTCTGATTGTATGGCTCTTTTAAATGCTTTTAACAGGTTCTTCTACATCCGGGTGTGATTTCATTTACGTCATAACTCTTGGGATGGCTGTTTGAACAGTGTTAATGGTTATTTCTGAAGACACACCCCAGCACCCTGCAGCTGATCTTTGTGTGTGAAGGTATTTATGTTATATCGTATCATAGCAACCAAACAATCAATTACTAAAAATGGTCAATGCAATAGAGAACATAAAACCAAGTGACAAGTGAACATAAAAGTCAAGTGACAAAATAAATAATAATACAATTAAAATCAATAGAAGAAAGTCAATATGGCAGGAATGTTATTTCCTTCTGTTCTAACACTCACACGCAAACAGCTGTGACCACGAGAGCTGTGTGCCTATGGGTGTCCAGTGTGTTTCAATTAAAACTGGATCAGCAGGTCCGGAATTTAGCTCAGTATCTAGGATTTTAAATCTTCACAAACTTCTTCAAATTACAAATGTACACATCTGCATTAGTACGCTATCCCTCTCCATCAAACTCTTTTACACATAAATATGAGCTGCGCTTATTCAAAAGAATTATAAATTGATATGTTGATTAACAGTGTTTAACATTTTCTGATGTAATCATATTCAGTACCCTAATCAATATATTGGGGAGACCTGGGATGAAAGTAAACACCTTTTGTTTGAGCATTGGTAACTCAGGGGTTGTTTGCTATACCTCTCAAAACTTGATACATGGTAGCCACATTTGTCTTCTGCAAATATAACTCACTGTGACATGTACAACACAATCTCCAGATTATGTGAGATAATGTCAAACACAAGGAGTTCTGCTGTTATAACCTACCCCACTAGTGAGTTGTAACACTAGTTGGAGATAATGTAACACTGAGAGGTAATTTTCTGAAATGGGATGCACAGTGCACACAATCTAAATTCTGCAGTTTTTGTTCAGCGAACAATTTAAAGTAAAAACAAAAAAAAAAAACATTTTATTATATTTCTTTAAGGACTTTTGCACAAAACAATGTGTGTTTGTGTGTGCATGCTGTATATACCTGTCACATAACAATTCAGTTAAATGGCTATGTTGCCATCCATCTATTTTATGTGGATTTAGGGATACCACATAAAAATGCAGTATGGGAATGCCAAGATGCGCATAAATTCTTAAAATGTGCCCAAAAAATAACATGTGGCAATATCTGAAGTCCTTGTCCTTGTGTGGAAATGTTTTGGTCCCCAATGTGGAGAACGGCTTATAAATCATACTGTCATGTTTTTTGAAAATGTAAAAATGCAGAAAGTTTTCTAATTGGGTATGTTTAGGGATATGGTTAGTGTAAGGGGATAGAATATACACTAGTCTGGTATAACACTGTAAAAATGAACGCGCTTTTATCTAATCAAAAAAAATTGTGGCAACAGATTACAAGCAATATTTTAATTCAATTTACCAATAGAATTGAGTTACGATAAATCAAATTAATTCCTTAAAAGTTAACCATTTAAAATGAGTAAAACGTACCAAAAAAGTACATTTCACTATTTTACCATTAAAAGTCACCATTATGGTGATCGGTGTTTGTTTTATTTTTGTTTTAAAATGGTGGGTTTCTCCTTCAGTGATTGTGCTTGTTAACATCAGGTGTCTTCAATGTTGGCAATTTAAAATAAAGAACTTCTTAATTAATCTTTGACATGTCTGTTATTCAGATATTTTAGTAAAAAAAGGTAATTTAATTAATAATATTGTTTGTAATATGTTGCCACAATTTTATTGATTAGATAAAGCATATTCATTTTTACAGTGTACTTTCTGGTATAGCCATGTGTTCTGAGACATCTAAAATAAAATTTAGTGTAATTGCCATTTATTTTACTTCATGGGACGATTTCATTTTCAGATCATTCTCCCACAAACAACAGAAAACAACTACAAAGTCCTACTCAACTACTCAGTCCTACACTGTAAAAATTAACATACTTTATCTAATCAATAGAATTGTGGCAACAGATTACAAGCAATTTTATTAATTAAATGTAACTTGAGTAATAATTAATTCAAAGTATTCCTTAAAAGTTAACCATTTAAAATGAGTAAAGTTTACACCAAAAAATTTAACAAAAATATCTCACTAACAGACAGACGTCAAAGATTAATTGAGAACTCTTTATTTTATATTGGCAACATTGAAGACACCTGATGTTAACAAGCAGAATCACTGAAGGAGAAAACCGTAATTTTAAAACAAACCTAAAACAAACACCGATCGCCATAATGGTGACTTCAATTTATGTTTGTTTGTTTTTTTGGTTGCTGTTGTAAGTTGTACTCATTTTAAATGGTTAACTTTTAAGGAATTAATTTGATTAAATATTACTCAATTCTATTTTGTTAAATTTAATAATATTGCTTGTAATCTGTTGCCTCAATTTCTTTGATTAGACAAAGCATATTCATTTTTACAGTGCGAGATCACCATCTAGTGCTCTGCAGTAGAAGTGAGTGATCATGAAAGTTTGGCCGTGTTCCCACCATTAGTTTACCTACTTTTCACAGTTCATGTAGGAACATGGCCGGTGATTTTTATATGATCAACACATATTGTGTAAGATTGTCTCGGCTCAGTCTGCCAGCTGGCAAATTCCAGTTTTAGCCATGTCGAAATAGGCCCTATGTCTGTTTATTTTTGTAAAGAAAGAATGTGTTTAGTTTGTTTTGGTAACACTCTTAAAAATAAAGGTTCCCAAAGTATCACAGAGAGAGATGTCACATTCCCCCAAAAAATTAAATTAACAGTTTTTAAAAGAACCTTTTTTTCTTAGTGTGACACACATTTTTAAAATCTAATAACATTTTTCCAAATTAAAAAGCCTTTGTGAAATGTAAATGTTCCTTTAACGTTAAAGCTGAACCATTGGCTTTAATAAAGAACCTTTATTTTTAAGTGTAGCCCAGGCTAATAGAAGTGATACTTTTCTTTACAGTCCATGTACATATAATGCAATATGCCCCCATAAGATGAAATACATTTTCAGTTACCTTCGCAAAGTTGCACTGCCATAGCAACAGACATCATTCATTGAATTGGATCTTACCTGAGCAATGACTCAATCTGACTGCGTCACTGACTCATGAAAAATCTGCCCTGCGGCTGTAGAATTTCCTGTCTGTGTAGAATTGTCTGTAAATTGAAAGATCTAAAATAAGCATACCGATTTGATTCTATCAGTAGCCTACTTTCATCAAACTTTACAAGTCCGTACTTATTTAATAATGTAGGCCCTATCTAATTTTTTATGAATTTAATTCTCACCAATAAACACACCCAGGTAAAGTTCCTTACTCAGTGATCAGGGGCGCCCGATAGGGAATCGGGATTGCGCCCAATGACTCACATCACAAGGAATTTCTGCGGCAGCTATAAAACACCTGAAGCGCTTAGACCTGCCTAGTGTGAATCTACTCTGTTGGAGTTAACATGGGCTCTGAGTCAGATAACGGCATCCTTAAAGAGGGTTTTTTGGTGAAAAGGGTGAGAGAGACTCTTTGGACTTTTTATCCATACACATATGGCAAATTAATTTCTTCTTTACTGGATTATTAACAAATGATTTTCGTTTTTAGGGCCACTTGGTTCAGAACTGGAAAGTTCGTTGGTTTGTTCTTAAATTGGACAAACTTATGTATTATAAATATGAAGGAGGGAAACAGGATTCCTGCCATCGAGGGACGATACATTTGCATAACTGCAAAATCACCTGCCCTTGCCTGGAGTTCGAAAACAGACCGGTAAGTGAGAACAGTTAAAGTATTCGACTGTATTTTTATTTATTTTGTGTGTACTGTAGAAGTTATCACAAAGTTATGCGTCTACACTGTAAAAAAATGTTTTGTTTGTTTAACTTAAATTAAGTAGCCTGATTGTCTTAAAGTTTTAAGTTGATTGGACTGGAACAAGTGAGCTAATACAATGAAAGAGATTGATTTAATCATCAGAAACTCAAAATAATAAGTTATCAAGAAAAAATATATAACAAATTTGATAACAAATCTTGAATTTTTTTTACAGTGTTAGTTCAATTTTACAACAAAGCGATATTTTGTGGTTTAAAGATTGTTTGCTCTCAGATTTCTAGGCTACTCTCAAGCAGTATTTGGGAAAGTAACTGAAAGTAACTTGTAAAATAAAGTTAGCCTAAGTTATTTAGTCTTATCTGGGCTCTTTTCTTTTAATAATAACAAAAAAAGATATATTTTTGGAAAAAAATAAAATGTATACTGTAAGCATTAGCAATATGTCTGGCTGAAAGAAATTCATATCATCTTTTTTGTGCTGCCATTCTGGATTGCAGAAGAATAGGAAGCAGCAGAAATTTCAACACTCTAGCAAAAAAATTTATAAAAAATAAATAAAATAAAATAATAATAATAAAACAAATGTGATGTTTTATCTAAAACCATTTTTGCTTATTAGCATGGTTGAATTGGATCATTGAAGGTCAGCAGCAAATACATTGGTTAATAAAGTGAGATAAAATACATAAAGTTTGTGTTTATTTAACATATTAACATTTTGGTTTGCGTAATATTTTGAGTTTGCATTTTACTAATCGGATTACATAACTCGCATTTGTAATGTGTTACCCCCATCTCTGCTCTCAACTATTCTACAGACATTATTAATTAACATAATTATTTAATTTCAGCATTAATTTAGTAATATGCAGTCTAATATGCAGGAATTATCCTGACTTATCAGTGTTTTAGTTCAATATACACCTAGAACACTGAACCAAACACTGGGAGTGTCTCAGTGCTTTAAATGTTCACAGCCTTAGGTTACACTTCATAATTACCTTTCATTATTTCTTTTTGCATTGCTCACATGCACTGGCATGTCAGGAACACAGATTTTATTTTCCTAAGTATATCTTTGCAATGTCTTTGCTCCACATTGTGTAACAGCTGCAGTCAATGCCAGGTTCAGAGTGATGGAGTTTGTCATGTTTGTGGCAATTTCCTTTACATTCTTCTGATACAAAAAGTGCTGCACTTATAACCAACAATTTAAAATGTTTGTTTAGGGCGTGACTGAAGACTGTTGTCATATTAACCATATTTTACACCCTGTAGTTGGTGATGAAGCTGCTGACCAACACTGCAGATGAGCACTTTCTGGAGGCTTGCATGAGGGAGGAACGTGACGAATGGGCATCAGCGATTGGTGCAGCAGTACAGAAGCTTAACCCACTGTGATGTACAGACCCCCTCCCCATCACAAATTAAAGGATCTACGTCACTCCAGCTTCACAATGTCAACCTCAGGTAACTATGTGTGCATTTTGTCAATATATGCAAATATGTGTTTGCGACTCCATGTCTAAACGTATATATCTGTTTATCAGTCAGGTGGTGGACTCCATGTATGATGTGCACACTGGTATCCGGCTAAGCAGTCATGTTGAGCAGGGCAGCTCTTACACCAACTGTTTCTCAGGTCAGACAATCAAAAACACACATTAAAGCATGAATGTGCATTATAAAAATAATTACAATCTCTCTCGCTAATGTTAATGTTT
The DNA here is from genome assembly GCA_030378365.1 of Hybognathus amarus. Taxonomy (NCBI): domain Eukaryota; kingdom Metazoa; phylum Chordata; class Actinopteri; order Cypriniformes; family Leuciscidae; genus Hybognathus; species Hybognathus amarus. The sequence continues at coordinate 95,839 of JAQIUQ010007449.1, read as the reverse complement.
ATTTACACTGCTGTTCCAAAGTTAAGAGTTGGTAAGATGTTTTTGAAAGAACTATTTCATGCTCACCTGCATTTATGTGATCATAAATTCAATAAAAAAGCAATATTTTGAGCTGAATAACTTTTTTTATCATAATATGTTTTAAAGTGTTACTTATTGCTGTGATGGCAAAGAAAAAAAAGGGTCTTCGTTTCCTGTTTACACTTCTGGGCTTCAGGGTCTATACGACCCCAACAATTGATTGAGTAATTGTACAAAAAATATACATTTTTAAATACAAATAATATATATATATATTTTTGTTTACTTCTCACCTATTCATTAATGCTGTGTTTTTGGAGATATAAAGTACTTTTGTATCCATATACCACACAATTCCTCAACTACACCATTAGCTTGCAATGAAATATTATGAAATATATTTTTTTTATGATACATTGCATTTATGCTCTAGTACTAGGCCTTCATTTCTGTGTAAAAAAAATTCAGATTTATGCCGGATTTGTTTTTTTGTTTTTTTTGACACATAAAGAAAATATATTTCGTGTTTTATTTTTTTCACATTTCCCATTCATTTCAATGTGGGGTCATATTGACCCCGAAGACCAGAAGTGTAAAATTTTTTTTACATACCTTCATAACAACCAAATCAAGCCCAGTTTTTTTGTGTGTATAGATAGATAATGTATGAAAAGTCACAAAATCTTATTCCACTGAGATGAAGGGCACCTTTTTTTCATTAAGTAAAAGTCGATTGAGGTCGTATAGACTCAATGACCCGATTGAGGGCTACAGCCATTACTCCAATCTTTAGTGTCACATGATGGTGTAGAAACCCCTAAAACTTGGTTATAAGACTAATCTTGACATAAACCTGTCCTTCATATCTGATTGAATGATTGTAATGTTGTTCCAGGAACATTTTACTTGGTGAACTCAGGTTCACCTACCTTTTTAGACATAATATCGACAGTTGCTTTGTCAATTTTTTTATCAGTCTTGTTCCGTTCCTGAAAAAATCACTCTTTGAACAAATCTGTTGTGTAAATGATTCTCTTGAAAACAGTCACTTGTAGCAACCTACCAGCGATACCATATAACCTGCAGAAAAAGTCATTTGTCACACTACTCAATATACACATAGTCCAGTCAGCCTGCCTGGAACATGCTAACACGATCCAGTGCTGTTGCTCTGTATGTCAGCTCTGGTCAATCAGAAGTCGAAGATCGGAAGTGTTTCATATTTGAATGTTTGTGTGTGCAGGCTCAGCAGTGGTGGATTGGCTTGTGTTTAATAGGCTGGCTTTGAGCCCGTGTGGAGGCAGTAACATTAGCCTCTGCGCTGCTGGATGAGAGGCTCCCTGTCGGCCCATCGGGATCAGGAGCGCAGACGCTCTCCGTAACGCTGCTCTAGGAGAACAGTTCCTCGATGACTCCACTGCACTCTACTGCTTTGTAAGTTCCAAATCTCCTTTTTGATTTATTCTTACTCAACTTTTTTTGTTATTATATTATAAAAACAAGTTGCCCTAATTAAACCGAACAAATATGATTTCTCAAACAGTCCCAAAGCTTCCAGAAGCGAGGCAGTGTGAAATCAGGAAAGTCTGGTCTGCGGTGGAGCTGAGTGGAAAGGTGGTGAAGAGAGGTTACCTGCTCAAACAGGTGAGCACTTTGCTGAAATTAGAGGTTTTGAACTAGGCTACTTATTTGTGATGCTAGAGGTCTGTGTGTTCACTCACCTGTTTATCTGTGTGTCAGGGGCACAAGGTGAAGAACTGGAAAGTAAGATTGTTTATTCTGAGGGCGGAGCCTGGTTTCCTGCACTACTATGACCCCAGCAAGGTGAGAAGACACTGATGTGCAGTTTTACAGACTTACAAGTACATAGATGCTAAAGTCTAAAGAAATCATGTGATGTTTATTTTTGTACTGACTTGTTTACTTCCTGATGGCCACTTTTCTCAGGATGACATCACTCCGGTTGGCGGTATATCTCTGCGTGGCTGTCTGGTGTCTGCCCTCGATGATAACGGCACACCGCCAGGTGAGTCACACTTTTGCCTCTTCTATGAAAGTCTCTAAGGTGTGATGATTGCCTGATACCACAAATGAATATTTACAAAATAATCACACATATTGATTAGAATTAAGGAAAGACTTGCTGCAACTGACTCAAAATACTAAGGTCTTGTTGTCGTGGTAGCAGCAATATTTACAGATAAAAACTGGAAACACAGAACCTAATGGCCACTTTCTTATAATCTGCAGGTGTTAAAGGTAAAGTCCAGGGGAACCTCTTTAAAATCATCACTCAGATGGATACACACTATTACATCCATCTCCAACACACGAGGAGAGGATGGACTGGATCCAAGCTATTAGAAAAGTGACTTAATTATGCTACACATCGCAGTAGCACTTTTTTGGTATTATCTTCATTGCTATTGTTAACAGTGTTAGTATTGGTATTGTTAGCTAATTTTATATTTTAATGTTGAGCATGTGCAAAGTGCATACTAAATAAAATATAAGTGTTATACAGCTGATAAAATATAAATATAAATAATACAAATATATATTAATTAATAATAATAAAAGTAATAATACACATGGGGTAAGCATGAGACCTAATTCTAATTAGCATATAGAATATTTTAATATAATTCAGATTTTCCAAGAGTTCAGTGCCCCTGATAAAGTCTACATTTCGTTAATGTTTGATATATTTTAATGTGGTAAAGCTTATACATTCAGTGAATGTACTATGGAAGTGTAAATGAGGATAAGTGAATTTGTTTTTTATGTCAGATTTTGTCCAAAAAAAGTATTTGAATAATTGTCTTGCCTGCCGTTTTGTTGTGAACCGTTAACATGTTTTTACCTGCCTTTACCTGCGTTTGTCTAACAAGTTGTTAGTTAACAGAACTGACTTCATGTCTTGCATAAGCCTATTGATTTGTTGCTATGGTTTAAAAACACACACACACACAAACACACTGTGCCTCTGTATGTTTCTCTCTCAAATGCCGAAAAACATGGTTTCGTGTGTTATTAGGACATTACATTGACATAATAATTTTTATACAGTAAAAACTGTATATTCTATCCCCTCAAGCTACAATAAGTCTACACATCACAGAAAATGTTCAGCATTTTTTTCATATTCAAAAAAAAGTTTCTTTAAAATTTTAAATGTTCCCACAAGAACAAGGATTTCGGAAATTGCCATCTTTTATCTTATCAAATTTTATCTTAATTTCCACAAATACACCCCAACCCTCACACACACACTTATATATGTGGTTTAAAACCTACCCATCGCAGAAAACTTTGGGCATTTTTTAAATTAAAAACAAAACATAGTTCAGTATGTCTTTTTATCCATTTGGTTTAAGAAAGTATCCTTGTAAACCACATTTACATTGTAATACCCATGTCATAATGCACATTTGTGTCCTCATAAACCATACAAGGAGGACACACACACACAAATCCAATAATCAGATCTTCTAAAAAAGTTCTTTAAGAAAAGTTTACTGTTTACAGTACATATTGCAATTATTAGGTGTTAAAAGATATTCAAGTAAACCTTGCAATGAACTTAATCATTAAAGTTTTTATGCTTCATTTGCAGCATTAAGTGTTTAGATTGACAGCACCAAGTACAGGCTTCAGACAGACTCTAAGTCCTTTTTCTTCAAACCAATTAAATTGCAGCGAACTGCATTTTAAAGTGAACATTCAGGTGTCAGTTATGAATGCTTAGGTTAAACTGTTATGCGGTACATTCACATGAACAAAAGATTAACAGAAAACTATTATCTTAGTTATTCTGTTGAAATTATTTAACTCATTTTTCAGACAGTCAAACAAAAGCATGTTGTTGTTGATACATTCCTGCAGCTCAACGAGTTCAATGCATGAACTGATCAAATGTATAATTTGAATGCAATGCAAGTTGCTTTGGATACAAGCATCTTCCAAATGTGTAAATGTAAATACAAATGAACATCAACAATTACTGCTACAGCACACCTTAAGTCTTCTACGTATAAGTGCATCTAATGGAACAAATGAAGGCACTTTCGCTTCTGTATCAAAGAGCCAAATAAGCTAACTAATATATCTAATCACAAAGCAAACAAAAAAAGTAGGTAGTACATTATGTGTTTTAAAAACTATCTTCTATCTGAGCTAGTTATTTAATTCTTAATTTTAATTTTGATTGCAACTCCACCGTTTTGTAGACTACAGCTGGTTGCACATCTACAAATAGGCTATGTCCAAACAAACACAAAATCATCTTTTAAAACGAACAGGCTCATTTTCCACTGCAAATAAAAATAACTAGAGAATTAGCCTATACCAAAACAAACACAGATCCAACTGAAATGAGTTATAAAGATTTCAAATGATCTGATGGAGTTCTGGAACTTTCCAAAAATTGTGTACAGTACGCTCTGGGTTATAAAACCTTAGTTTAGTTGCTTCTATGATTAGTCTGTCATTATGGCAGACAATTCCTCTCTTTCTCAAGCCACTTTGGTGAGCTGTAGGTCTCCGTGAACTCTAAGAGCAGTGAGAGATGCTAGCTGAGTCAATCTGTGAGAAAAACCACATAACGGTTGCCCATCCACCAGAATACGGAACTGCTGGTGCTCGCACACAATCTCCATCTGGGAGAGATTAAGAAGAAAACATTATTGTGACAGAAAGGTGTGAGGTTACCAAAGGCTTTATCAGATGTGATCTAGTCTCTACCTTAAAAGGCTCTCCTGGAGCAAAGGGAAGAAAGACAGGGCCGTCTCTGAAGTGCCCCACTGTCCTGAGAGGCGAGCGTTACGAAGCACAGCCTTTTCTGAAAAGTTCACCTTTAACTCCAGACCCACATCACCCTCGATTTCCTCATCCCCCTCTCCTTTAGACTGGCATGACACCAACACCATCATACTAAAGAGACAGACGAAAAAAAAAAACAACATTTGGCGATTTTTAACATCGGATTTTGCAGGTTTAAAGGAGTAGTTCACTTTAAAAAAAACCTTTGCTGATAATTTACTCACCCCATGTCATCCAAGATGTCCATGTCTTTCTTTCTTCAGTCGAAAGGAAATTAAGGGAAATAATTTGTTCATTTTGATGAACGAGTTCGAACAGGAGAGTCACAAACGTGCATCACAGAACAGAGCAAGCGAGCATTGGAGCTTATAAAACTTAAAAATTGTTATTTATTTATTAAATGAGTGATCGTTTCGCTTGATAAGACCCTTATTCATCGTCTGGAATTGTTTAAGGCCCTTTGAACAGTTTGCACTGAAACTGTCTTTTAGACCTTGAACCGTTTGGTTCCCACTGAAGTGCATTATATGGAGAAAAATGCTGGAATGTTTTCATCAAAATCCTTAATTTCTTTTTGACTGAAGAAAGAAAGACATGGACATCTTGGATGACATGGGGGTGAGTAAATTATAAGCAAAAGTTTATTTAAAAAGTGAACTACTCCTTTAAGAACAAACATCATTTTAGCAGACCAAGTCAATTGCACGGAATTAGTGTTCTGCCCTTTGATCCGGGACACTCCATATCAAATCACACGATCAACCATTCCTTTCTGGATAACCCTTGCCAAATATGGCCAGAATTCTCCAATCTGTTTTTTTTTTTTTTTTTGTCTAGATCTGGACAGCTAAGCCTTCATGGGAATTGAACCTTTCCCACTCTGGGAAAACAGAAGTGGACAACAACAGCTGGAAAACCACATGTATTGCGCTATATGTATAAAAAAAATTTAAGATTGAAAACAAATTTAAAAATGTTACAGTAAAAACATGTCCATTAAGGTTCCTTAACATATAAACATCATATCATACAAGATGATAAATATACGTTTGCATATAAGTATAAATTACCTTAATTTGTGAAAAAAACAAATCCTGCCATAATTCCCTTCTCAAATGACATGTTTTATTTAAAATGTTAGATATGTCTTTATATATATATATATATATATATATATATATATATATATATATATATATATATATATATATATATATATATATATATATATATTCATTATTATTATATTCTATAAAGTATAAGTATACTATATTGCAACACAACACTCTGTCATGCACTACAAAACACTTGATTCCTTCATTGTATTCACGGTTGCACCCATGTTTTCTTCTGGTTGAATCCCCAATACTACAACTGGCTCATTGTGTAAACTCAGGCGCGTCTCGTTCTCAATGAACCGAGTCATTCAGGATGCGCGATGTGACAGTTATTAATAAATAAACACAAGAAACAGACATACAACAGACAACAGACAACAGACAGACAGACAACAGACAGACAGACAGGTGTGTCTGATACCAACCTTTTGGGCTGCTTGTGAACAATACCCATCACTATCAGCCTCATGGTCGGCCGTAGACCCCCTTTGATCTCTCCAACATAGCCCTCCTCCTGCAGGGATAGTGTTTTACGGGCATTCAAACATTTGATGCTATTCAGGCCAGGCAAAACCAGAATAATAGCTAATTTAAAATCAACACGATTTCTTAAAACCAGTGCTGCGAGACAAGAAGGAAAAGAAAAGGTTCTCAGACCATTCTTCAACCCTTTCTCAGTTTACAGTTTATTTATGCAGATTACAGAGTCGCATCATTTGTCAAGTCGTTTATATGGCAGTAAATTAGCGTGGTCTAATATATTTCAGCTCAGCCTATACGTCACTGTTTCAACACAATTTACAGTCTTAGTGGCTGATAAACTATAAAATAATCGTCATCATACTTACGTTTCGGATGTCACCCTTATCTGTCATGCTTTCTTCTGTCGCTTTAGTTTAGTCGTGCAGGTGTTGCGTTTCATGCGCGAGGACAATAGCTGTCATGCACGAGATTGATCATGGCAGAGCGCGAGACCGGTGTTGAATTCGCGAACCCCGCCTCGCGCCACCGCGTTTCCATAGAAACCATCAGAGGCAGGGAGTGATGATGATGACAAAAATACAGGAGTGAATTCAGCAGTAGGCACTAATTCCATACGGTTATATATATGTATATATATATATATATATATATATATATATATATATATATATATATATATATATATATATATATATATATATATATATATATATATATCCTATATTAATTCATACATTAAAGTGAACTTCTATCAAGATAAACACTTGGGAATAAGTTGATTTAATGCTATAACTGATCACAAACATGGACAACACACTCAAGGGACATAGGCTAAGAACTCCATAAGTCAAATGAGATGTCGCTATTGTTTCACATTCCCATCTAACCAGTCTAGCACTTTGTTTCTGCAATATGTTTTCATCACCCAGAGAGAGTTTCCAGGGCTTAAGCTCTGTACTGATCAAATTTCCCTGTGTCAGTCTAGGTTGTCTTATACACAAACATGGTTAATTCTCTTGTACTATTTCTCATTGGTTTCTAATTCAAATAATATCACATTCATCTTGCCAGGGCAGCGAGAGAGAAACAAGAAAATTATTTGAGCTGAAGAAGACATGTAGCAAAAACTTTGCTTACTGCAGCTATCACAATGTAATGTTTAAATAAACACGTGTTTTTATTTTTTATTAAACACTTATTTACAAAACACAATTTACAAAATCTCTCGATGGGAGACTCATGTGCAGAACACAATTGAACACAATTAAATAGAACAAAATTCGATAAAGAAAATAAATACAAATAAATATAAAATAAAAATTAAGCAAATGCATTCCAGTCCATAAGGCATGTCAACTTTTTCCCATACATATATTGTCCTCAGTCTTCATATATTCTTAAAATAAAGTTATGCTACATGGAAGCTTTACAAATTATAATGACAAATACTTTAAGACATCTTCACATAGAGAGTAATGTTATCACTGTAGTCTTTCAGAAGTTTCAAAGAAGCAAAGTATCCCCTCAGTTCAATTTTAAACACTATTATGGATGGATTTTTGTTTAGCTATTTACATTTATGAATATGGTATTTACCAATTGTTTCACAACAACTATCTACCAAAACAAAAATAAAAAGTGAGAGATGACTTTGGGAGCCACTGGGATTCAAATATTAGGCCTACTGTAAAACAAAAGCATCCTAAATTGTCTTCCACTAGAGGTCGCTCGAGCGGATCAGAAAATGGGCGATTAATCTGTCAAATTGTTTGTAGAATAATGTGTAATAATTTAAAATGGTTTAAAATGTTGTTGTTTTTTTAAATTCCTTATCACAAACGACTGTGATTGGCCCATTCTGTCAGTGCTTAGAAAAGTGTCAGGTGACTTCAGGTGATTAAAAATAGACAGACACGATTTTATATTGGCATTACATCTGAATAATAACACTTGTAATGCCACCAAAAACGAGAATTATTATTTAATTAGAACTCCAGCCTGTCGTGATACATGCAATTTCATTTAAAGCCCCATATTTAATTTCCATTGCTTTGACCCTTGAACTGACAGCTCCTGGATCAGCTGATTGAGTCACATGACTCGGCTCGCTCATGGACACACACAGCTGACGATGGGAAGGAAGCGCACTTGAACGCGCTGATCTTTAGTGTGGGATAAAGAAGGATAAACTCAAATCGTAAGTGCTAATTTAACGAAATACTTATTTTTGTACACCAGCGTAAAACGATGTACAACATTTTGATAGTGTTTCGATTCCCTCCCCATTTCCTGAACTACATTAGGTCGGCACTGTGTCGGTTGTTTGTTGTCATATTTCACTTTTAACAGCTGGTATAACAGTTACATAAATGAAAGTTTGAATCACAATGTAAACATATTATGGAAGTCGTCAAAAGCCGAAATGCTGTGCAATGCTGTTACAATGCTGTTACATGATGTTTTCTTTAACTTTAGAAACATGCTCTGCTCTTCTTCTCACACTTAAGTCAATACAATTTTGTTGATTTTGGAATGTTATTGAATGTAATATATGTGTTTGCAGCAAAGGGAAACGTCTTATTAAAAAAGTGTGCATGTATTTTGCTTTTGATTTTATCTCAGTTATGATGGATGGTTACAAAACCGGTGATGATTTTCTTTCATTTTCCATGCCCTCAGTCTTAGATGTCGAATCCTTCATAACACACCTGAGTCCAGTCATTTCCGTGGACCTCAACAGCTGCTGAACTATCTGTCTATCATGCATCCGTTTGGCCGTGAAGAAGAGACCTCCAGGCGGGAGCTGTTCGGTTTCTTCACGCGGTGTTTGCGGCGCGGAGAGTGGGAGCTCGCGGCAGCCTGCGTGCGTCAGCTCGGCGACGAGCGCGGAGATGATCCTCAAAGCCCGCAGGACATCGTTAAAGCCATCGTTACTCACCCATATCTCCTTAGGTCAGTAAAACCCTGACAGACATCTACAGGAATGCGTATTAAAGTCATAATAAACCACGTAAGCCTAAGTTATGTCAAAACAATGTAAACAAATACATCCTCTTTCATGTTGTTTACAATAGTATTGTATATGGTATTTTGGTGGAAACTGTGGTTGCACTGGTAAATGTTTATTAGTGGTACTTAACCTCATTATCGTGAGAGTTCAAGAAGCTAAATTGAGAGAGATTTTAAGAAACACATGTTATTTTTCTGTTTATACACAGGTGGGAAACAGTAGGCAGCCCTCACAGATTGGCCTGGTATTGGCTTCAAGTCCTGGAGAAACGGACTAAAATAAAGGTGTGTATTTTCGGCTGGATATAATTTTCCCATTGATGCTTCAAGCAGGAAGCACTCATCACTATTATCAGTACTTCCTTTTCCTAATTCAGAGTATGGGCATTTCTCTGCAGGTGGATGGGTCTGTGAAGAGAGAACTGGAGTTCTTGTTGCTCTTAGAGGAACTTGAAGATGTCCCACAGTCTGTACTTAAGGTAGGACTATCTCCAACTACTGTATGTTGCTTTCACAGCCCTGACACTGTTGTAACAACTTTATGGCTTAATACTGACAAAGCACTGATTATTTCCTTTGAACTCTAAGAAGGTCCTACTCTTATCAGTCGCTGTTGTGCATGTGTGCACAGTTGAGCAAGACATGTACTGTAATAATGCTCTCCTTCTTCCAATCCAACAAATATTGAAAAACCTTTCCATGTTAAAGAGTTATAATCCTTGACCCAAACCAACCACATTTGAGATAAATCATAATTAGATGAAAAAATTAATAAAAAAAAGAATGTTTTGTGAGACAAAAATCTACTAATCTCATTTTCATTGGAAAATTCCCAAATTGCAAATGAAACAACATACAAATTCTTCTGTTTGGCTAAAGTTCTAAAGGTTGCATTTGGCAAAATTTATTGGGTGTTGTAAATGTTGTAGTGATGTATGAAGCACAGCTCACAGAGAAGTCTCGTTCTGGTTCAAACCATGCAGCTTTCTAGTTGCAGCTTTCAAACCATGCAGCTTTTTCAAGTGAAATTTCAGGCTGTGTGTGAAATCCTATTGAACAACGACAAATGTAACTACACCTTAAGGCAAAATTGCATTTATAGACTACTTGGTAAAGAAGGAAATCCCAGAATGCTCTGTAATAAGCTCATTGGGGAGAAAAAAAATCCATTATAGTGTTTATATTTTAATCAATATTAAAAAGTATAAATAAATGTGCTACATAGTATAGGGCTGTCAAACAATTAATCGCGATTAATTGCATCCAAAAAAAAAGTTTGTGTTTACATAAAATATTTGGGTGCACTGTGTATTATTATGTTTATATATGTGTATATATATATATATATATATATATATATATATACACACACACACACGCATATTTTGTATATAGATTTATATATAACTTATATTATATATAAATATAAATATATCTATATATATATAGTGTATAATATAATATTTTTTCTTAAATATACAAGCATGTGTGTATTATTTATTTATATATATATATATATACACAAATAATTATACACAGTGCATCTACATATATTATGTAAACACAAAATTTTATTTTGGATGCGATTAATCACGATTAATCATTTGACAGCCCTACTACAGTGTGTTTTTGTGATTATTAGAGTTTCAAGTCATTGGCTTAGTAATCAAGCATCTTAGCTAATGCGCATATAAGCTTTTTTATAAATGAAGTTGCAAATCTTAGGCAATTGTGCATTTTACAAAAAAATGTATGTGTGAAAATGCAACAATATCTCCTCTTTGATGATGTGTGTGCACCGGCACGAGGGCTGGCCAATAAGGTTGTTTAATCTAACTTTTTCCAACGCCCCATGAAGCTTTGCGTGAATTATTTGAGTAACTTCCTTTAAACTGTAAGCAATCAGTGAAAAGTTTGCTCTATGAACTCAATAATAAGCATTTTCAAAAATTGGGTACAATGAGGTGACATCATTTTCTCGCTCTTCAACCATCGAACATTAAAAGGAAAATTAAGTGTAAAAGCATAAACAAAATTACTACAACAGACCATGAATAACTTTAAAAGCAATACACTCACAGCAATATCACGGATGTGTTGAACATCACTGTAGTAATAAATGTCTGTATTATGTAACATGCGTTGCCGTAATCAAAAATGTTAATTAACTGGAAAATTGAGCGATAATAATTTAAAGTGATTTCTGTCATTGTGACAGACAATTAATATTATATTTACCTGCTTTAAAACATTCCATTAAACACTGCTTATAGGGTTAGAAGTGAAAAGGGCAGACAATTACATTTTAGGTTATTTTAGGGGGTTATTTTAACTTCCAAAATAGTTCATTTTGTTCTTCCAATTTTGTCCTGTATCTTCCATAGGAGCTGCATCAAGCCTTCCTGTACTCTGAGAAAGTAAAAGGAAAGATTCCAGGTCATTCTACTCCTCCACTGAGTGCTGCTGTTCTATCCTGCTTCCGATCTCTTTTAACCCGCCAGCAGCCGCGGCTCTGCCACTCTCTCATCAGCTTCCTTCAGCACGCGGACCTCTCCAGAGACCATGCCTTACAGGACGTCTTCATCCAGCACCTCACCACGAGAGTGAATGTGCCTGTGGAAGAGAGGAACGAGAAATGGGTGGAGCAGGTGTGTGCAGTGCTGGCCTTAGCACCATGGGGGTCCGAAAGGTCAGGTGCTGAGCTAGAGACCCTGTGGAAGGGATTGTGGTCGGCCAGAGAAGGGCTCCTGACGGAGGAGAGGATTCTGGGATGTCTACTGAGGCCGCAGGGCCAAGCTCTGTTGACTGCATATAGCTCCACAGCGCTCAGATTGCTCAAAGAGAAACTCCTGGGAGAGGCTCCACACACACAGGGTGAGTCAGATAAGTTTACTGTAGTCATGCAAACAACCAGGTAAAGAATCACATTTTGTAGCCTTAAAAATGTATTTTCTTCTATGAATCATGTAGCCAGATCCTGACACTAGTAACAGGTTTGTCTGTTTTGTAATGATCAATAGCCGCTTTTCCACCGTCAAGCTCGAACGGTTCTAAGAACAGCAAGGAACAGTTCCAGTTACACTTCCGGTCAAAAGTTTAAGATAAGGTAAGATTTTTTATGTTTTAAAAGAAGTCTCTTCTGCTCACCAAGGCTGCAATTTTTTGATAAAAAATACACAAAAAACACAGTAATATTGTGAAATATTATGACAATTTGAAATGACTTTTTTTATGTTAATATATATTAAAATGTAATTTATTCCTCTGAAAAAAAGCTGAATTTTCAGCATCATTACTCCAGTGTTCAGTGTCACATGATCCTTCACAAATCACTCTAATATGATGATTTTATGCTCCAAAAACATGTATGATTATTATCCATGTTAAACAGTTTTTACATTTTTATTTCAGGATTCTTTGATGAATAGAAAGTTCAAAAGAACAGCATTTATTTAATCAGAATCTTTTCTAACATTATAAATGTCTTTACTGTAACTTTTGATCAATGTAACTCATCCTTGATGAATAGAAGTATTGATTTCTTATTTATTTCCCCCCAAAATAAAATACAAATTCTTTCTAACCCCAAATTTTTTATAGGGTAGTGTTTAATGTAACAAAAGCTTTCCATTTCAGATAAAAGCTGTTCTTTTGAACTTTCTATTCATCAAAGAATCCTGAAATAAAAATGTAAAAAAAACTGTTTTCAACATGGATAATAATCATACATGTTTTTGGAGCATAAAATCATCATATTAGAGTGATTTGTGAAGGATCATGTGACACTGAAGACTGGAGTAATGATGCTGAAAATTCAGCTTTTTTTCAGAGGAATAAATTACGTTTTAATATATATTAACAAAAAAAAGTCATTTTAAATTGTCATAATATTTCACAATATTACTGTGTATTTTTTATAAAAAAATTGCAGCCTTGGTGAGCAGAAGAGACTTCTTTAAAAACATAAAACATCTTACTGATCTTAAACTTTTGACCGGTAGTGTATATTTCCACTTGAGCCTGGTACGACAAACCGCTCTCGGCCCGAAATTAGCGGTTAGCTAACCGTGCTTAACCATGCTGGTAGAATGCATGTAGTGTCGTCGCAACTCAGGATTGGACACTTATCTGTTGTCTGGCTACCGGTTTCTCTGTGCGCTATTTGAGCAAAAAAAATACAAATTAATAATAAATGTAAAATAAATACATGATCATCCTCCATAAATATCACAAGTAGGCAGGTAGACACATTCCCGTTTACACCTGGTGTTTTAATCGTTCTCTTTTGTCCACTTTCGACCACTTCTGTCCTGTTTTTTTCAAGGGGAGGGTCTTTGGGTTGGTAAAAGGGTGGGAGTTTTTTAGATGTTTTGATCTAATGGACAACATAAGCTTTTTCAACAGAAGACATTTACACAAAGGAGACGCATGAAAAACACACAGAGAGTAGCAGCTTTCATTTCTGCTCTGATAGCCACAAGACCATGCTGAATGTTGTGAGTGCATGTTAGAAATCAGGAATGATGAGAGAACATTGTGTTTAGTAAGTTTTTTCATCTTCAAACCAAACTTGGATCTTCAGTCGACAAAGTTTAAATCCTGTCTGGCTAATGCCCATAATGTTAATGCATTAGGTCAATAGACAGAGAGTATGCAATCTTTTGTAGATATTCGTAGTCATTCGACCACATGAGTATCTATCCGGTCTAATTAGTTTTTCGACAACCTCTGAAAGTGGTCGATTGTGGACAAGCTCAAAAGACCCTTTTACACCGGTATTTAGCGTTGTCCACTTGTGATCTGATCTACCAAAATGCTTAATCTTTTATACCAGGTGTAAACAGGGCCAAAGTGTTGATTTGAGTATTTTTTTCTTAAAAAAAAAAAAAACATACTGACACCCCTCTTTTGAACATCATTTTGTCTGGAAGCAAAAGCTAGCTCAAATATAATTTGAAGTATTAAAAGGTAATTCTAAACCACCAAAAATGCTGGTATTGGTTTCAGCATCGTGCCATGTTTTAAGGAAGTGAAGGAAACAGACTGTATGTGGTGTGTTTGCCACCTCCTTCACTGTTGACTTCACACTTCTGCTCATATAGTCCTAGTTTCCTCCTAAAATGTTCTCAGTTGTCACACAATTTGCATGTGATTGTTTTTTTTTAAAAGACATGCATTTTTGTGTTCTTGATGAATGTCTTAAATTCATCTCTATTCCCTTCTAGTTGACTTGCCTGATCTGGAAAGGGTCATGCTTGGCCTGTGCTGTCATGGTGACAAGCGTTTGGTGTGGAAAGCCATTTACTTTGAGTGTTTGAGCAGTGGAAAACACTTTCTAGAGCAGGTCTTGGTAGGTGTACACATCAGACAAACAGTAGCCTGCAAATAAATGTGTATATCATTGAAATGTAATTTGTCATTCTTTTTCTGCACTGTCCCCACTAGCTATGTTTCCATCCACCTGTTTTTATATGCATTTTGGGATATCGCACCTTATGCATTATCACTTATTAATCTTGAAAAAAGAATTATTCGATAAGAAAACAAGCACATAAACTATGATGGAAAAACATTTACCGAATAAATTCCTCTATGCACATAAAAAAAAAACATGGAACATTTTGGGACAGGAGAAATGTTGCCAATTTCTATTGACGCATTCAGATGGTAGAGTCAGAATTTGGTGTAAACAGAATGAAAACATGGATCCATCATGTCTTGTTACCACTGTGCAGGCTGGTGGTGGTGGTGTAATGGTGTGGGGGATGTTTTCTTGGCACACTTTAGGCCCCTTAGTGCCAATTAGGCATCGTTTAAATACCACAGCCTACCTGAGCATTGTTTCTGACCATGTCCATCCCTTTATGGCCACCATGTACCCATCCTCTGATGGCTACTTCCAGCAGGATAATGCACCATGTCACAAAGCTTGAATCATTTTAAATTGGTTTCTTGAACATGACAATGAGTTCACTGTACTAAAATGGCCCCCACAGTCACCAGATCTCAACCCAATAGAGCATCTTTGGGATGTGGTGGAACGGGAGCTTCATGCCCTGGATGTGCATAAATCTCCATCAACTGCAAGATGGGCCAACATTTCTGAAGAATGCTTTCAGCACCTTGTTGAATCAATGCCACGTAGAATTAAGGCAGTTCTGAAGGCGAAAGGAGGCCTACATATATATATTATATTATAGTCCTGTATATTATATACCGTGTCTTCTGCATCAACATTTTTTTATTGCCAGTTTATCAGGAAGTGACGATTTGTTCTCTTTGACTCACTGGATTAAAACAGTGCTTTATTTGCAAATGATTTTTGTGGTATTCCAATTTTTCACAAAGCTAAATTCGCAACTTTGGATGGAAACATAGCAACTGTTTTATAGTTAGTTAATGAGAGTCAAGTTTCTTTCCTTAAAAAACAAATGAAACATGTATAAAAGTGTATAGGTGAGAGCAACTCAACGTTTCCTTTAGTGGTATAATTGCAATGATCCATCATCTGTTGTTTGCAGCTTACTGGTTTAGATCTCATAAAAAGGGAGGAATTCTCCAAACTGGAAACACTGTTGCAGACTGAGTTTCAGCCTTTGTCCCGTCTCTTGTTGTTGCTGGGCTGGATGCATTGTCAAAGCATGGATTCTGCCAAGAACCTTCTTAGAGTCCTGCATCACCAACAGGTTAGTTGCCATATATTTGACTGTCAGTAAAAAGCCTGGTCCATTCTGCTACGAGTTGATAGAACAATAATAGACTGGTGTGGCAAAAATAGTTGCACAGAAATGTTGGCCTCTGACCAGCTACACAGGAAACACAAAATCATTCATATCAGCAACCCAGTATCTTTGTAACACAACATTGTGAATAATAATCAAAAAAACTGCCTGGAATTTGGCAATGTCAGCTAGATTTAGTCAGTTTTTGTTTAAAATAACCCTCTTTAAAGGCTTTCAATTCCTGAAATTATTTTATATGATAATGATAAGGTTACAAGAAGATTTACTTCAAAAATCCCCTCCAGCTAAGGTGTGATCATGACATGCACTTCTAAAATATGCCATGTTTGTGCGTGCAACACTCATGATTGTGAGCATTTAGTTTTTAGTTTTCAAAGCTGTGGCCTTGAGATACATGATTTTTTTTTTCGTTTATTTATGTGTCATATGTGAATAATAACACATTAGGTTTTGAAAATGAATAAATAAGCCTTTCTTTTTCTCTCTGTAGCCCCAGACCACTGATTCAGTATTGAGTGAGTTAGCCTGCACTCTGTCATCTCAACTTGCTGTACTGGAATGGTGCGATCAGAACAATCCGTGAGTTAAAACTCTGTTCATACATTTTCACATAAAAAATAATTTCCTGTTATAGATTAATTTAAAAGAGCTATTTGTTCTCCTTGACTACCATTTAATAGTTGGGGGTTGGTAAGATTTTTAAAAGAAGTCTCTTATGTTCACCAAGGTTAAATTTAGTTGATCAAAATTACAGTAAAAACAGCAATATTGTAAAATATTCTTACAATTTAAAATACGTGTCACCTGATCCTTTAGGAATCATTTTAATATGACTTGTCTAATAAATCATTTTAATATGCTGATAGGATTTAATTTATTGTTGTTATCAATGTTGAAAACATTTTCTATTTTTTCAGGATTTTTTAGGAATAGAATGTAAGAATCTTTTGTAACATTATAATTACTTTAAAGGGTTAGTTCAGCCAAAAATGAAAATTACTCGCCCTCATGTTGTTCCAACCCCATACGACTTTCTTTGGAACACAAATTAAGATATTTTTGATGAAATCTGAGAACTATATCACTCCTTCATTGGCTGCTAGGTAATTGCATCTGCCGGCCCAGAAAAAGTTAGTAAAGATACTGTTAAAATAGTCAGAGTGACTACAGTGGCTCAACCTTAAGTTTATCAAGCAACTAGAATAATTTTTTGTGCGCACAAAAAAACAAAAATTACGACTTTATTCAACTTTTAAGATAACACAAATGGGTCTCGTTTTATAATGGTTCTAAAGTGTGCATTTCCTGAATGTCCGAATTGTGAAAAATCAATGAGAAAACATAAAAGTGCCTCACCAATGCCACAAAATGAATGGCTTACCGAAAGTCTTACGGGGTTGGAACAACATGAGGGTGAGTAATTACTGACAGAATTGTCATTTTTGGGTGAACTAACCCATTAACTGTCACTTTTGATCAATTTAATGCTTCTTTGCGGAATAAAAAAAAACGGAATAAAAATGGAGTATGTTCACTGGTATACATACTTACACAGAGGGATATCCCATGAATCCTTGCTGAGTCACTTACACATGCTGGACCATCACTCTGCCCTGTACGTTCTGCACTGCCTGACACCCCTTGCCAAGTACGAGGAGCACAAGGTGCTTGAACTACTGCAAAGAACAGGTATAAGAATGATGCTGTCACAGGGGATTCATTTAAGTTTACACATATCTGCTGAACATTAAAATCTTTGTTTCTTATTTGTAGGAGATCCTTCATTAGTGGACTCACCCAACTGCTCTGTCCAGCGAAACATCACTCTGTTTCAAGGCTTCTGTGCCATGAAGTATGCCTTGTATGCCATCTGTGTGAACGCACACATGCACACCGGCTGCCTGGACTGTGTGCCTCGGCATCAGCAGCAGACAGAGGCGGGGCAGGTGGAGGAGCCAGATGGAGGTGACCACTGCTTTTTTCCTATAGTAAAACAAAAAACAAAACTCTTCCCATTGTTATATCAACTTTAATAAGCTCTTGATAATAAACACTATAGAGGGAATGCATTGACTTCACTTTCTTTATTGTGTATGAAATGTGCTATATAAATAATGCCTTGCCTTGCCTTGCCTTTCCCGCCAGAACAACCCCTCTCAGCCTGACTGAGTGGCAAAAGATCTGCTGCGTGACTGGATTTAATAGGGGAAACTACGAAAATGCGACTAAAACGAGCAATTTTATCAATTTAAACTAAATGTTGGACTCAATATAACGTACCTTGCAACTTACTAAAGATCCAGTGATCCATGGATATTGACATGCAGCCAGGAATCGTGTTGCCTGACATTTATGCCTGATTTTGACACCGGGGAAATAAAAACAATATAGACCTAAACATAGGCCATTTTTTTTGTCAAATCTAGTTGTACAGTCAATCGCAAAGCTCTTTCCCACTTTATACAGTATGTGTTGTTTGTATTTCGCATTATTCACGCTGAAAACAAATACAGCCGCTCAGTCTTTTTGCCATTCACTGTGAGTAACTGCAGGCACTCCGGCTGACGGTGACGTCACGCGCATACCCTCTATACCAGTTTATAAACTTTAATTTATTAGAATGTATTTAACATGATCTTTCCATTTAAGCTTCACATTAATTTATCACCAAAATTTTCCTAACTACATATACTTCCTCTTAATTGTGTAATTTCATAGTTTTGATGAATTCATTGTTCTAAAATGTGGGCAATAGTGAAAGATTGAATAGGTGTGTCCAAACTTTGGTAGTGTGTGTTTTTTATTTATTTATAGCTTTCATTTTTTTGTTGTTAATTTTGTAATTATTTTTAAATACGTTCATAAACATTTCATGGCATTATTTGTATTTATTTATTATGGTTTCAATGCTTTACTAAATGCCATAAGGCAGGGATTTGGTAATTATTCCAGTACATGCATCATTGTACCACTTTTGGACAAACAAAACAAAAAACAAATGGACAAACCAATGTGATGTTTCATCATCCTCGCTCTTCCCTTTAATTTCTTACTCTTCCCAGGATGCTCTGATTTGTTACAGCACTACCTATCAGAATGTCAGCTGTACCTAGAAGCTGTTCCGGCATTGTTCCGTTTGGAGCTCTTGGAGAACATTTTCTCCCTCCTCTTCTTGTCCGACACTGACTTCAGCCCACAAGCAGATCTGGTGAGCACCGGCCCAGAAGCCCAACCAGACACAGAGAGAATAAAATCAGACAGTACCAAAGGCATGAGTATGGCTGAGAGCATCTCAAAAGTAGAAAATGTTGGAAAGATGGAGGGATTGAAGGAAGAGGTCCGGGATGGACGGTCTGATCAGATAAACCCTGAACTGGGACACCTGACGTCAGGGTGTCGGGGGTTTCTGGTGGATTTGAGTGTGATGGAGCGGATTCTACGGCTGGTGAGGGAGGGCTTGGAGGGTGTGTGTGGGGTCGGGCAGGAGGATGGCAGGGCGCTTGCGGCCGATGTGGAGTTGGCAGAGAGTCTGGGATGTTCTGTTACTGCGGAAACATTCAGCGCCCGGTTACAGAGATTGTCTAAATACACAGCAGAGGCCCAATGGAGACTGCAGATTGTTACTAGTAACCATGGCAAAGGGAATGGTGAGCAATATTATGTAGGATTTTAATATTCACACAGTTCATACAGTGACTGTAAAGACGTTTATAATGTTACAAATAAATGCTGATCTTTTGAACTTTTGAAGTATCATGAAAACATGAATAATGGTTAATGCATCTCAGTATTAAGCTGCACTAGTGTTTTCAACATTGATGATGTTTCTTGAGCACCACATCAACATATTAGATTGATTTCTCATAAAAAACCCTTTTGAACAGTTGTCTTTGTATTTGCGTCTGTGTGTGTTTGTGTCTATAGATGGCTTGTACCTCCCATCTCCACTCCCCAGTCCGGCACTTCCTCTGAAACGCGAGGGTAGTGGCAGCAGCAGTTCAGGCGTACGGAGAAGGAGAAAAACCACCGGCATCGCTCTTGACCGTCCCGTCTCATCTGAACGACAGAACGGGGAGGCCAGCACCTCAGGTGAACACGCACACCTACAAAAGCTTCCTTCCCACATCATGGCTAAATGCGAAGGTTGTCATGTTGTCATGCTGCCTTGCAGACGGTGGTGTGTGTGTTGGAGCCGCTTGCCGTGGAAGTGAAGTGTGTCCGTGTGGTGGACCTCACAGCTGGCTGGTTCCTGCAATGCTCTCCCCTCCTGAGTCTCTCCTCATCGCATGCATACGCAGAGGCAACAACATAGAGGCCCAGCAGGTGAGATATGATGTCAGAGATGATGGTGAGATTTTTGAGAAGTCTAAAGAACCAGAGCCTTAAAATTATTGTTGATCCAAGCCATATTCTTTATAAGGAGGAAATTCTCTCTAATTCCTTTATCAATTAAATTATAGAACAATAAGTAATTATTGGTGTTTGTGTGTGAGGTTAGCAGGGTTTCCGCAATGTCTAAAAAAGTCTAATTTCAAAATCACAATTTAAGGCCTTAAAAAGTCTTACATTTGCTAAAGTATTGTGTTCTAGGTCTTAAATCATCTTAAACGTGTACTTAATTTTCTTACTGTACGTCCATGTAAATCTCATTGCTTTTTTTTAATTCTGTGGTTGTAGTTCTTTGTTTTGCTTGTTCAAGTATAATTTGCTGTATTATGACTACAAAATAGACCAACATGTAACAGCCAATCAGTTTTGAGGTTTCGTGTTATTGGCACTGTATTCAGATACCACAGACAGACATAAAACGGATTTTATTCAGCCATGGGGAAGTGAAGTTTAGCGATACTTGGCTTAAAAAAATCTGAATTTTGGATCATATTTTGATGATTTGGATTTTGCTTTTGGATCAGAGCCAACACTACAAGCGGAGGTGCTCTGGGTTTTCCACACGGTGACAAGACACCAGTCCTACATTATTTAAAATGATATTTCCGGACTCTGACATAGCTAAATCCTTCAGGTTCGGGAAAGATAAAACGGCCTACATTACGTGTGTTGGTATAGGAGATTTTATAAAAACAGAAACAGAACGTACTTCCAATATCACGGGACCGTTCGTGCGGATTTTCCACGAATGTTCAGTTTGAATAAATTAAATTACTTTGCGAATAATTTTGAGACTCTGCGTTTCGTTTTTACGTTGTTTTTTGTTTGTTTTTTTGTCGTGATATAGGTCTTAAAAGTGATTCATAATGGTCTTAAAAAGGTCTTAAAAAGTCTTAAATTTGACTTTGTGAAACCTGCAGAAACCCTGGTTTAGATGACGTTGAAGGTGTTGGCTATTGTGTAATGTCTTAGGTGTAGGTATAGTGTAATATTAGAATTGGAAATTTAATTTGGAAATTTTTTGTTTTGGGTTGTATGGATGAAGTTTGACTGCATGCTGGATTATTGTGTGTTGACGTGCTCTCTCAATTTCCCAAGAGAAAATTCTCCTAACGGAGACAAAAAAGGATAAACTAACTAACTAACTAATGATGTCATTCCAATTATGTTGAAGCCACTGTCTATAAATATGTTCAAAATAAATATTTAGCAAAAGCTTATTCTGTTCCATGTTTTGGGGCTTTTTAAATGCCGTGTGTATGTGGTGGTGTTGTTTTTTTTTTTAGGTGATTGTGATGTATGGTTTGGAGAACTCTGAGTGTGCTGGTGAACTGGTCTTTATGGACCGGTACCGTGAAGTTCTGAACGAGCTGGCTCAGGTGGAACAGAAGATAGAGAGCCAGTCACTTTCTTCATCGTCCTCGTCTTCAGAGGGTTTAAGCACATTGGTTGTTGCTCCAGTGGGCAGGACCAGAATGGGCAGCAGCAGCAGATTCACACTTAAGTCTATTGGGAAGCGCAGCAGCTGCAGGTATTACACACACACGCACATGCACATAAACACACACACATTTATGAATCTAAAGAGAAAATACCACATACTTCTATTTTGCGCTATCATTTCTTAAGACTAACCCCTTAGGGGTTCGCCACCGGACAAGAAGCGCCGCGCCACGCCTAGGACAACTCCAGGTATCGCACACCGGACACGCACTTTCTCATCAGTGTATCGCCAGCAATATTGTTATGTTTAATGACATGAAAGCAAGATAATGTCTGTTCTATGTTATGATTGTACTGTACAATTAAATACAATCGTTGCTGAGTCTGCAGTCTGAAAACTTTACCTCAGAACATTCGTTCACTGAATGAATTGAGAATCTCACCTGAAAAATCCAATAACATCAGTAATTGTTATTCAAGCAGCTGATTTCTGTAAATCAATGCAAAACTAAATGTATATTGCAGCATAGGGCAAATTTAGGATACATTAGCAACGATTTGAGACAAAAATAATTTATTTTATATAAAACGATGTAAATGACGCTCTGTGACGCAGCAGGATTTTGAGCCATTGCTGGGAGCCGCGGACAGACGCCGAATGGCGCCGCCGGTGTGTGTACACTCATTGAGAATAGTGTGTTCGAATTTTAAAGATGTGGCGCTGAGCTTCTCGTCCGGTGTGCGACCCCTTCAAGAATAAAGTGTGCCATGTTATTGTGGATTTAAGGATGTCTGTAGACCTTGCTATTTTTCTTTCCTCAGGCATGGCTTTTTATTCCATTTCTGATGTGGCTGAACGTTTACTTAGTACCCGAGTCGTCCGATACCCTGTCTCAGAGGACAGCTACTGGTTGTCCCAGTGCTCTATAGACTCCCTGACCTCGTAAAACTCCTGGTTGAAGAGTTGAGCCCTGCAGCTATGGCGGCCTTTGACCTCGCCTGCTGTCAGTGCCAACTGTGGAAAACTTCACGACAGCTGCTTGAGGCTGCAGAGAGAAGACTCAACATCTTTCTGGAGGCTAGAGGTGAGATTACATCAATCAGCTTTATTTGGCAGGGGTGTGATTTTTACGGATGAATCTGGATTTCCGGGGGAGAGAATTGATTGCCCTGATTTGGGCCATGCTTGTTGCTGAGCCCCGACTTATTTTACATACATTTTTCCTACTGCAGGTGTACGAGTTGATGCAAAGGTTCCTCACGCCAACGGAATTAAAGGCTTCCTTTCAGTACTGCAACAAATCAGCAAGGTCCTTAACAGAACCTCCGTCAGCAAAGGCACAAGTAAAACAGGTCTGAAGTATTCACACTCATGCGAACATGTATATTTTTAAGTCATATCTTATATAACATCTTTATTTTAATGTCTTACTTTCTCTAGATTGTAATGGAGAGGAGAATGCTGTTTACTGCCCCTTTGGCTGTAGTGCCCAGGAAGTGCTGCTGTCTTGTCATTTAACATTAACGGAAGAGAGTATCGCCTCTCATCTCAACCTGAATCAGCGCTTAGAGGTCACGCTTCAAACCCTGACGTCTGCCACCAACACCTCAGGTACTAGCAAAGTGAGCTAGCCATTGTTTTGTGCATGTTTCAGCATACCCTGAAACTTTATGGCACAATGAAAACTCTCCACAATTTTTTTTTTCTGTCATAGATTTACATTGACTCGAAAAATTAGATTTATTTTCAGTTAAAGGTTCTATATGTAACTTTTTTTATAAAATGAATTCTTTTTTTATTGCCTGTGTTTGAAGGGGTTGTAATCACACATTGCAATGATCCACTTTTCGGGTTTTGCTATTACCTCTGAAGGCCAATATTCATATTTATGAGTGAGGTCTCCGGGTCGGATTTACTGCGAAATCCATCAGATGTGACGTGCATTTACATTAGTTTCCAGCATGTTGTGTGATTATTTCGTCGTTGCATTGAAAGTCTCCGTGTGGCTGGTAGTGACTGCTCGCTCTTGAGATCTAGCACGAGCACGAGCGCTCTTGTTGCATTCTGAAACATCACCGCTAGAGGCCGCTACAGCATACAGCACCTTTAACGGGAGGGGCTTATTAATTGTTTGTTTTCTATAGTGTGTCCCCTTTGAATTTAATTTATTCATTTTGTCATCTTTTGTTCCCATGTAGTAGACGCTCTGGCGGGGAGCTCTCTCCTGACAGCGCTGGCCGAACAGGCTGGTCTCAAGCAGTCTGAACTGGATTCCCACCCGGTACGAACTGCAATGAAACAACTCCTGCAATATCTGGACCAGCTCTGCCCGTTTGAGCCTGACAGCGCCCCTGGCAGACCAGATTACATGCGCAACTTCCTTGATTACGTCAACCTGTTGGCTTCAGTACTGGTGCGCAGTTTATGGTCAGAGGGTAAGACCAACGATTCTAATAAACAGAATTATTCAAATGTAATGTCTATAAAGTATTAGGAGCTCTGAGTCTGATATTTGTGATCTGATCTCAGATCAATCCATGGAGGTGAAATTGGGAAATCCTCTTTTACTATTGCTTCAGTCGCCTACCCAGCTCCTCTCTCTCCTTCTGTTTGACAGACAGGTGTCACCTGACAGGTAAGAAGGATCTGTCTTTTCTGAACGTGCTGGACTTTACAGATGTACAAATATTTCTCATCAGTCATACTCTTTTCTCTTTGCAGGGTTCTTTCTCTCTTGCAGCAGGAGCAGTTGCATTTGAGTGTGCAACAGGTTATAGTTCAGCGCTGCTGTGAATCTCTCCCTCTCTGGGATTCTAAGGCTATGACCTTTTCTCAGGGGCAACCGAAGATTGCAGGGTTCAATGGTGGGGCGTTCTGCCCTGTCAGCATTGCCTCAATTTTCCAGCAGCATGCTCAGGAGTGCGCCCCTTCCCTTGACCTCTCTGACCTTGCCACATCCTCTGACCCTAGTTCTGAGTCTGAGGTCTCACTGGAGGACATGTCTGCTACATCCTTAGTCCTCTCCACCTCTCCGCCATCACCATCTTCAAGTCCTCCTTCTTCTTTCTCCTCACTCCATCTGCGCTGTCTTTTCTGAAGTCCCGTTCCCCCCTTGTTGCTGCACTGGCCTGCCTCAGCGCCAGTCGAGGTGGCGTGATCCGGGCAACTTCCTCCGGCTGGTCAGGCTTGCCTTCATATTTTCGCGGATCTGGGCGTAAAGAAGCAGTTTTGGACGGAGACCAGATCTCAAGAGAAGGGGAAGCCCTGCTTAAAAACTTCCCTATCCTGAGAATGTACCTCCGGTCCATGGCTGAGCCTGTTCTGGGGGTCTCGTTGGAAGCAGAAGAGGGTCTTGGGCTAGCTCTATGTGGGAAGCCCGTGGTGGGAATGCTGTTTTCTGGTCTGCAGGGCAATGTAGCGCAAGCAATGGCTGCTGAAGCATTCCAGCAATCCCTAAATGTTGGCGATCTGAACAGAGCCCTAGAGCTCCTAGAGCTTTATGCACAACCCTGCAGCCAGGAGGGGGCCCTCCGGGACAAACTACTGGCATGCACTGCTCTGCAAGGTAAGATCCCTCTCAGATTTACAGTACCTGCACAGAATCTTGGATTAAATGTGACAAAATACCTCAGATACTGGATGTAAAATTTCAAGGCAAAAATGCCTATTCTATTCTGGGTTTTGTGACATTTTAGTGACCTCAACTGCAAGGGATCTTTATTGTTTTTGTCTGCATTGTCTTTATTCAATATCTTTTAGGTGGGTGTTGTTAAAGTCGCAATAAAACTGAAGTAGGGACATTCTTTCATCCATATTGAGATGTAAATGGATTTTCAAAAAAGAAAATCTATAGAGCGAGGACTTGGTTCAATGCACTTGTTGTTGATTGGATGTTGAGATGTGGGTCTGGCACTCGTATGGAGGCGTGCTTGCAAGGGGGAGGGTTTACCTAGACTAAATGATAGGAGAAGGCCTGCATACATTATCAGAGAGAAGTCTTTTTTTTTCAGTTTTGAGATTTTGATTAAATACTACGAGGTGTAAATTTGCAGCTAATAAAAAGTGTCTTTTTGATTGGGGAAAAATAGAAAATTCTCAAAAAATTCTCAGAAAATTCTCAAAAAATTCTGAAAATTCTCAAAAAATTCTAGAAAATTCTCAAAATTCTCAAAATTCTCAATAGAAAATTCAGTGATTACACTGAACTACATTGATTGTTATGATTATTGGCAACATCTTTTATTTTGTAGGTAATTGTTCAGATTGAGAATTCATTTAAATCTGTATTTGACAATTATGTTGTGTTAAAAATATTTCTTGAAGGTACAAAATGCCCCAGAAAATATATTTCTGGTGGGCACTGTCCCAGAAACAAAACTAAAAAATGTTCAGTCTTTGACAAGACCATAAAAGAGGAAGTTTATAACAAGTAACTATGTCTTTTCGTAAAGAAAACAGCAGTGTGGAGCAGTTGTTTCGTGTAAGGGACTGGGAGCTGCGTGGACGTGTGGTTCTGCAGGGTTTGGACAGATGGCCTTTACAACACTGTTTAGAGTTGCTGCAATTCTGTCTCAGTGACCAGAACACCCAGGATCCTCTCCGAGAGCAGCTTCAGCAGAGGAAACAGGAGCTGGACATGTACCAGCGGGTCAGTCTGACACAGCAATTCTCTACTGAAACCTTATTTACTCTTGTGGCAAAAGGAATTCTCGGTTTGCATAAACATGTGAGCATGTCAGCAAGAAAAAACTGTTATACCATGTCATCATCTGTCTGCGTTTATAAGCTCCAGACAGAAGCTTAAATTACTGATTTATTTTCAGGTTGCAATCAGTGCAAGTTCATGCACACAAGTGTAATGGTCATATTTAAGAAGTTGGCTGATGACATCATTTTGTTGTTTAGATGCTGAGTTTGGAGCTACCGTTGCAATGTGAGACGTGGCAGGAGTTGAGGGAGAAGTCTACAAACAATCCTGAATCTGTCTTCAGTTTAATGCTGGAGGCCAGGGTGAGATTATATTACCATTCAAATAAAACAATCTTTGATTTGGGCATAACTCAAAACTACGAATGAGATACCTGGTTGCATGTTTACATCGTAGTATATTGACTCAACTGTATCAGCAATACGTGGACATTAATTAGTCTTTCCACAGTTTTGTGTTTCTGGCTTTCAGATTGGTGCTCGCAGAGTAAACCTTTTTCAAATAACAACAGTTGGCCAAGCCTAACAAGTATAAGTTTGGGGATCTTTGTTCGAATTTGAATCCCAAATCGCAGTACTGTGTCGAAGACCCAGGACTATATTCACTTTTTGAGTTGGCTTCAGGCCATCACAAATGTTTTTTTGACTTTTTTTAAACGTTTGTTTAATTCTAAATAGTGGCACTAATATTAACTAATTGATGTCATTCTATGTGTGAGTTACCACAAATTACTAATGTGACCTTGAGTGTCCAGAAAGGCGCCAAATAAATAAAATGTATTATTATTATTTATTATATTACTGTATCTTGAGGCCACGAGTTACTATCTTGAGGCCACGAGTTACTATCTTGAGGCCACGAGTTACTATCTTGAGGCCACGAGATACTATCTTGAGGCCACGGATACTATCTTGAGGCCACGAGATACTATCTTGAGGCCACGAGATACTATCTTGAGGCCACGAGATACTATCTTGAGGCCACGAGATACTATCTTGAGGCCACGAGTTACTATCTTGAGGCCACGAGTTACTATCTTGAGGCCACGAGTTACTATCTTGAGGCCACGAGATACTATCTTGAGGCCACGAGATACTATCTTGAGGCCACGAGATACTATCTTGAGGCCACGAGATACTATCTTGAGGCCACGAGATACTATCTTGAGGCCACGAGATACTATCTTGAGGCCACGAGATACTCAGGCCACGTCATCTGAGGCCACGAGATACTATCTTGAGGCCACGAGATACTATCTTGAGGCCACGAGATACTATCTTGAGGCCACGAGTTACTATCTTGAGGCCACGAGATACTATCTTGAGGCCACGAGATACTATCTTGAGGCCACGAGTTACTATCTTGAAGCCACGAGTTACTATCTTGAGGCCACGAGATAGATATAATAAATTTTTTTGCCAAAGTGGGACTAGGGCGGCTCCGTACATAAAAGAGGTTATGAAATTTTATATCTAGCTTTGGTGACCCTGCTGACCAAAATGCTTTCCAGGATATAAAACAGAGGAGATTAGAGTGAAATTGGGTAATAATCAAGTAATTTTGTGTAAAATGGAGGTTTAAGGATTTCAGTAACCTGTTATGCTTACTGGTCAGATACAGTGTCCCTGCTTTATATCTGCCACTCTTTACATCAAATCAGAAGTGTTATTTAGATAATAGCATGCTAATATAATAGGTGCAGACCCAGAGCGGAACTAACTTGTGCAGTGACATCATTTCTGATTCTTGTAACTAAATGCCTATAATGTGAAAGATCAATTTGTGTTCTCAGGAGTTTGAGTTGTGTGGCCAGTGGGTGTTGCTGTATTCAGTTTCTGATCAGTCTCGAATGCAGCTACAGACCGAACACCTGCTATTCCTCCTAGAACAGAATTACACAGAAGATGCTTTTCAGGTATGAATTGGACCCACCATTCAAACCACCCACATACTGTACAATACCATTCAAAAATTTGGGGTCTATTGGCTTTTTTAACGTTTTAAAAAACAGTCTCTTTTGCACATCAAGGCTGCATTTATTTGATAAAAAATACAGTAAAACAAGAATATATTAAATTATTATTACTGTAACTGTTTTCTATTTTAATATATTTTTAAAATGTAATTTATTCCTGTGATGGCAAAGCTGAATTTACAGTGTTACACAATTTGGTACTCAATAACCATTTATTATCAATGTTTAAACAATTTTTGTTGAAACTGTGATGCCTTTTTCCTGGATTCTTTGACAAACAGAACGTCTAAAAGAACTGCATCTCTCTGAAATGGAAATATTTTGTTACATTATAATTTTAAAATGTCGCTTTAGATTTCTTAAAAAAAACACACAACAAAAGGTGCGAACACATACAACGGTAGTGTATATTCCATATAAATAGGTATACAATTGTTGAATATTTTGCAGCTAAATGCAATTTGACTCCATGATTTGCTTTGTAAAGCTTTATCCAAACAAAATAGATTGTGAAAAAAAGACTCTCTGTACCCAGCTTTTGGAAGCTCTTTCTGATTCGATGGGTTTGGAAGTCAGTGAGCGAGCCCTCGATCGAAGACCTGGATTGGCTGCCTGTCATTTCCTGTCAGATTACCTCACCCTACACTTCCAGAGTCAGATGACCCTTGCTCGTGAGACGCCACATCCATGCCCTGCACCTTGGCTCAAAGGTAACAATATTTGACCTAATCAAATAAGATTCAGTTTCCAAAAGAAATACTCTCGACACAATAACATGTTCCTGTCGCAGGTTCTGCTGACTCTGCCGCAAGCATCTCGTCAGGATTATTTTTCCCTGCTGTCTGATCCGCTTCTCATGCTGGAGCAGCTACTGATGAATCTGAAGGTAGACTGGGCCACCATTGCCATCAGCACTCTACGGAGCCTTCTTCCGGCTCAGGACGCTGGCATCACAAACGAACACATTGACACCCTACTGGCAGATTATGCCAGGAAGGCTCTTGATTTTCCTTATGCACCCAGAGAGTGGTCGCGTTCTGGTGAGTTGGAGCAAAGGATCAAACTTATTGCTATATTACTAACTGAAAACAAACATTTATGTCCTTTCTTTGTGTAACTTGAGATTTGAGATCACTATATGAAGCATTGCACCTGTTTTCACTAATCTATTTCTCTCCCTCTCTTCTTCTGTCTCAGACTCTGTCATTAGTCTGCAGGATGCATTTCTGCAGTGCCCAGCCCAGGAGAGCTGCCCATCTTCTCCAAGCCACACCCCTCCTCCCTCAACAGGTATAAGCCACACCTCTTTGATTGACCACACCTTTTTTCAGCCACACCCCATTTAGCATGTAACAGCACTGAGGGGACATCTATCTTTTAATTACTGGTAATAGTAAAATAGTTCAGTATGTGGCATTAAAGGCTGGAATACATACACCATTTAAAATTGGGACAGATTATTGGAACCATTTTAGACTGGGAACCCCAACCACCCCCTCTCCCACCCCTTTAACAACTGAGCATCACACTAACAACCGTTCAAGTCGTTCTTAAGTGCTGAAAAACAGTACATGATTTTTGCCCCGATTTACAATCTGGAGAAGTCGATGCTAACTGTGTGTGTTCTAAAATCGACTCAAATCCCAACATATCAATATAACACACTTGATATCCTCTGACTGGATGGAATATAGAATCTTCTGCTGAACACACAAGAAGATATTTTGAATAATGTTTTGAAGAATAACCAAAAAGTTTATGAACCCCATTGACTTCCATAGTAGGGAAGAAAACTATGTAAGTCAACGAGCTCCATCAACTGTTTGGTCAACATTCTTCAAAATATTTTATTTTGTGTTCAGCAGAGGAAAGAAATTCATACAGGTTTGAAACAACTTGAGGGTAAGTAAATTATGACAGAATTTTTGTTTTAAAGTGAACTATTCATTTATAAGAATATTTACCCCATAATATTCTTGCTAATTACTGACTCAGTACCCTGGAGATGCTTATTGTTATCATTATTCTATGATAACCCCATAGTTTAGTTTTGAAGTCATGTTTGCTCACATTTATTTTTCAGGCAGCACACCCATACACACACCGTCCAGTGAGAGACGCCCCAGTGAGAAGAGGATCCGGCAGCTGACCACACCTTTCACCCCTCCGGAGAAAACACCTGACCGCAAGGACTGGATCCCAGACCACAAACAGCACATCTGTATGGTCTGCCAGAGGGAGAGATTCACCATGGTGAGAGAGACAGTGTGAGATGGGTTGTGACTAAGCTTATGTGATAGGATGAGGTCCTGCTGTGATTTCCTGTTCTGTTAGTTCAGCATCTCTATAAAAATTTGAGTCTTAACGTAAACCTTATTCTGTGTCAGTTTAACAGACGGCACCACTGCAGACGCTGCGGCAGGCTGGTGTGTCATTCCTGCTCCAGCAGGAAGATGGTTATAGAGGGCTCTGAAGAGCCTGTCAGAGTCTGCGACCAATGCTACAACTTCTTCCACACGGAGTAAGACAGATGCACACATGCCTATAGCACATTTCACAAGTGTCCAAGGGCTACAGAACTTGTAGATGTTAATAGGGTTGGCAACTGAAAACCGATTGTTCAAGACTAGAACAATTCTTTATTGCATGACTCTGAGCTTTTTAGTGAATCAAACACATACATTTTGGAATTTATTTAAACCAGTAGTTCCTATCTGGTTGTGCATATGACAATGTGTGTTTAAGAATGTGTATTCCAATTATATGTTTGCATTTATGTCACCTTTAAAAAAACCGAAAAGTCATTATGAAGTCAGTGTAAACAAGAATTGTTTCAAATGTATTATCTAAATGAGCTTATCATATGACAATAGTTACATTTCAATTTTTTACAAATACATTTAGAAAATTGTTGGTTACACTTTATTTCGATGATCCACTTTAGACACTGTACCAACTATAAGTAATTTTGCAACTACATTATAATTAACTCTCATTAGAGTATAAGCTAGGTTTAAGTGTTAGGGTTTGGAATAAGTTGACATGTTGCAAAGTTACTTATAGACAGTAGTGTCTGTTGTGGGACCATCAAAAGTGTTGGTAGATATTAACCAGACAGTCTACTAATATTCTGAGTTTTGACATGTAGTTTCAAAGTTGCTTGTATTTAAAAGAATGTTTAAAGTTACAGTATATTTCTAATTCAAATATATTCTGTTCTTTTTCTGCTCTTTCGAGCACCAAATCAGCAAATTTGAATCTCTAAAGGAAATCATGAAGATGATTTTTACTGACCACCAACCTTTTATCATATGTTGTGTTTATTGCAGCTCAGATGAAGAGATTGATCAGGGGGAAGGTAACTTGTCACACACACACAAATAATGAGTTTTACATATATTTACTTCTGGTTGAATTGCAAAATATTGGTGCCTTTATTTAGATGACGATTACAAGATTTTAAACTAAACATTTCTTGGTAGCTGGCAGCCCTGCATCCATTGAGGGGGTCCTGAATGGGGTTCTCAGTCTGCCAGAGGTTCCACGAAAGCAGTATCACCTGAGTCCAAACCCAGCAGAGAACCAGCAGCTGAAGAGCGAGTTCTACTATGAACAGGTGCGATTCTCTACTCACACTGGAGCTGAACAATTGGTTGTTTTTAAGTAATCTTTGTATTTTCATTTACATTTCTTAACAATGGTCAATCAATGTGTTGAAGGCACCCAGCGCATCCCTGTGTGTCGCTATACTGACGTTACACAGTGATCACGCAGCCTGCGGGAAGCAGCTTATTGGCCACTGCCGCTTACTGTCTCGTAAACTGACCAATCCTGAGGTGGATGCACGTCTGCTGACAGATGTGATGCGGCAGCTGCTGTTTAGTGCCAAACTGATGTTTGTAAACGCAGGATGCACCCAAGAGCCGGCACTCTGCGACAGGTAAGATACATACACCTTTACTTGTGTAATCCCAATGTAATATTCGTTTCACTTTTAAAAGCATAAACTGTAAGAGTGAGGCAGAATTGATAAAAAGTCTCTTGCTCAACCAGGCCGCATTTATTTGATCTAAAATACAGAAAAATAACTATTTTTCTATTTTAATATATTTAAAAAGTTTTATTATTATCAACAAGTGCAGTGCCTGTGCAAAATCAGTTTTTGTGTGTGTAGTAATTGGTGGTTTGATATGTTTGAGTGCTGATTGTTACAATCACACAGCAAAGGTTCAGTGACATTTTTATTTGTGCATGGTAGAAAGCAAATACTGAAACTGACATAATGACATACAATAAATATGGAAAATCCCCAAGCTTTTTCATTGAACAGATTGTATGCATAATAGTTTTTAGCATTGAGATTAGGCTATGTTTGTCTTGTTTACTACTACTATACGCACAACCGGCGCTGCGTCATAGAATGTCTCTGAATAGGTTCACGCCCACTTTTGGGGGAAACAAACAAGACTCCCCATAGACTTCAATACAAAATAACGGCAAAAACCAATGCCCGTACACAGCCGACAGGCGTAAATAACTTAAGAAATCCCTTATATACACCATGTCAATTATACGTCCACCCTGCCTGCCATAGAGCATGAAAGATACATTTTTATGCACGTCATCAACTAGCCCAGGCTACCTGCCATCATCATCATAAATTCATAAGCATTAACGTTTTTTACTTTAAAAAACGAAATAAAATCATTCACTGGCTTTCCTGGTGTCTCGATCAGGTACAAATAAATCTCCGGGTAAGACACCTCTGGCCACTGGGTAGGGTCGTTACTCCAATTTGACGCTAGGAGAATAAGGATATTTTTAAATTGGACAAATTAAGTTTGTGTCTGTATCTTTCACGCTCTATGGCAGGCAGGGTGGACATATAATTACTTGACATGTTTTATGTAAGTGATTTCTAATTATTTACGCTGTCGGCTGTTACGGACGTTGCTTTTTGCCGTTTTTTTTTATTGAAGTCTATGGGAAGTCTATAGACTTCGGGGACAAAATTGGCGGTTAAGTTCCCGGATGTGCCGGTTGTGCGTATACAGTTAACAACCGATAAAACAACGTTAAGCTCAACAAAGGAGAACACAAACAGCTAACTTGGTTGTTTCAATGATGAAAAGTAAGGATGGCTTACACTGGAAAGATGGGGATTTGCCGTCATGATCGTTTTGTGAATAGGCTTCTACAAATGATGGCTGTGAATAAAATTTAATATTCAGAAGTAAACAGTGTAGCTGACTTTAATGTTTAGCTGACAGTGTGTTTGTCAGAAAGTTTGTTTTTAAACCACAACCTTCTAAACATCTTCAAAGTGTGCTTCTTTTACAGATATATCTAACGATATCTTTTGCATTTCTAATCCAATCAGCGTCAATCTTGGCACTGTACTTAATCAGTGCCTGTAGCAAGACACCAGTGTATTTTAAAATCCATCGGACTAACGGTTCGAGAGATATGTGAATAACTGTCACACAGACAGGCAGATGTTCATGTAATTTATAGATAGATAGATAGATCGATAGATAGATAGATGTTGAAAACATGCAATTAAAATGTGCTTTTTAAGTCATACTTTTTTCAGGATTTCATTAATGAATGGGAAGTTGAAATGAACCGCATTTATTTTAAAGGAAATAATTTTGTAAAACCTTATAAATCTCTTAATACTCTAATTTTTTTTATCCGTTTAATGCATCCTTATTTTGTATGAATTTTTTTTTTTAACTTTTACTGACCTCAAACTTTTGAATGGTTATGTAACTTTATTCACTTATCTTTAATTCATTCTTCTCTCTTCATTCATAGCTACATCAGTAAGGTGGATGTGTTGAAGATCCTTGTCAGTGCAAACTACAAATACATT
Source organism: Hybognathus amarus (assembly GCA_030378365.1). Lineage (NCBI taxonomy): Eukaryota > Metazoa > Chordata > Actinopteri > Cypriniformes > Leuciscidae > Hybognathus > Hybognathus amarus. The sequence continues at coordinate 61,253 of JAQIUQ010007449.1, read as the reverse complement.
CCGTCTCTGGACGATATTCAGGAAACGGCTGCAGTGATGCGCCTGCGCAACCAGCTTCTAGAGGCCGAGTACTACCAGCTGGCTGTGGAGGTGAGACTATTCACTCAAGATTCAAAGTAATAGTTCAATCAATGACAAACTCACACTCATGATTTTTTTTGCCTCATTGAAACACAAAAGCAGAATTTTTCATGCCTGTCTTTTCCAACAAGTGAAAGTACTAGTCTAGTCACGTGTCATGATTTTGGGTTCAGCTGTTTTTCTCCAATCTGTTTTTGTTCATAATTCTCAGGTGTCGACTAAGAGTGGACTGGACCCGAATGGAGTTTGGCAGGCGTGGGGTATGGCGTCTCTTGAAGGCTGGAAATCTGAGCGGGGCCAGAGAGAAGTTTGCCCGTTGTCTCAAACCACCAGTAGATCGGAACCAGCTCAACAATGGAGTGAGACTTTTGCAGGAGATCGTTCAGCACCTGGAGTCCACAGTCAAACCTACTCTAAGCACGGTAATGCTACACCCAGACCCTTAAGACTGGATGGGCATCTTGACTTTCCTTACAGGATGTTTCTAAACACTTTTGTGTGTGTTTTTGTTTGATATAGGTGGTGGATGAGGATATCTTGGCTTCTTTACGCGAATTGGAAGAGGCTCTCTCTGATTCTGCTCCTCTAGATAGCGCAGAGAGCAAAGTACAGCGGTCTGGATACTATCAGGAGTGTCTGTTTTACCTGCTCACTTACGGCACACACTTGAGCCTCATCAGCTTTTACCTGCGCCACGACTGCCTGAGAGATGCACTTACCCACGTACACAACAAGGTTTTGGAAAATTACAGAACACTTTACACAATTGTACATTTATTATTAGTACGATTTTTTTTTTTTTTTTTGTCAGCAGGGATGCATTCATTTCAAAAATTTTACAATAAAGACTTTTATTACGGATTTGAAAATTCTCTATCAAATAATAAAAAAAGTATAAATCACACAGTTTCCACAGAATTATAAATATACAAACTTTTTTCAATATTGATTTTAATAAGAAATGTTTTTTTTTAGCACCAAATCAGCCTATTTGGACGATTTCTGAAGGGTCATTCATGTGGCACAGAAGACTGGGAATTCTGCTTTGACATCACATGAATAAATTACATTTTTATGTTTATTATAATAGAAAACAGTTTTTTTTGTAATACTGTTTCATATTATGTTTTTTTACTCTATTTTTGATGAAGTAAATCAAATGTAACCTTAGTGGGCATAAGAAACTTTTTTTAACACTTTTTTTTTTATGTTTCCAAATGAACCAAATCCTTTTTACAGGTACTAAATATGTCAGGGAAACATGTACGTTTATGTTTATAAAGTCTCTCTCTCCTCTGTCTCTGTCTGTCTGTTTCTAGAAGTGTACAGAGGATGTGTTTCTGGAGGGCATCTTTCAGCCCTGTCTTGAACGTGGGCGGTTGGGGACTTTGCAGGGTCTGTTAGAAACTCTGGACCCCACACTGGAGACCTGGGGCTGTTACCTGCTTTCAGCCTGTCAGTCACTGCAGCGAAGGGGGCACTACCACTCTCTGTACCAACTCCAACAGTTCATGATGGTACCAACACACACACATTCTCTCTCTCTCTCTGTAAAGTCTGCATCAGCATGCTGTTATTAAATGTCTACTTCTGTCTCTTTGTCAGGATCACGTTCGTGCCGCTATGACGTGCATTCGCTTCTTTTCTCACGGTGCTCAGTCCTACCTGCAGCTGGGAGAACAGCAGCGCTGGCTGATCCGAGCCAAAGAGCACCTGAGAACTTACCTACAGGAACAACAGAGCCGGAGGAAATCACACAGCTCCTCTTTCAGGAAGAAAATGAGCTCCACTGATGTCTCAAGGTAATAAAAGGGGGCAAATTAAACACGGTGCTATACTATACACTGTAATATAATTAAATACTATTTATTTTCATTATATATAATAACATGCATGTTATTAAAATATTATACAGTCAGATACTGATGTTCCTCATTATACTGGCTGTGGTAACAGAACATGTATGTTGCAGACACGTACACACAATCGAGCTGCAGTTGGAAGTGACACGCTTCTTACACCGCTGTGAAAATTCACCATCCAAGACAGCTGTAGGCCCCGCCCCCACAGGGAACAGTGGCCCACCCACTCTGTTTGGAAACAGCCCCATGAAGGTGGATGTGGCTTTCAAGGTGAGCTAGGAAAATATGCTCTTCTGTACACACAGTTTAGTCCTTTTGTTGCATCCCCTTCCATGTCTCTGTTCCTAATGGTGCGGTTACATAAGTGAAATTTCGGAAAATATTTAAAGGCAAGAAAGGGGCATTGTCTAAAATCAGTAGTGAAACGATGTATGAATCCTGCTCACACAATTATTTCTGCTTGTCCAAATGACCAAATGGAACCCATTGTGAAATCTGTGTGGTAAAATCATTCGTATTGAAATGACTGGATTTCACCCATGAAAATCCTCAGAACAACAGTAAATGTTCAGCGGTAAAGCACACCTTAGTTTTGTAGGTTGCATTTGAGAGTTCTTGACATCTTCATTTATAAGGTAGAATCATTCTGAGTGGAAAGCAGTAATGGTGCATTTCTATTCAAATGAAAATAAGAGAAAAAATTCAATAAGCTTTTTACCGGTAAAATAAATCAATAATTTTTTGTTCTTTTCTGGTCTGTATTGTGTGTGTATATTCTGTTATAAGTGTTTAACTGTAAGTATTTCCCTGAATGGATTCCACACAGTTCAGTTTGAGATGATTGCTTGTTTTGAATCATGCAAGATTAAGAGTGTGTGCGTAATGCATTTTGTAGGGAAAGAGATACTGTGTGCATGTAGTTAACAGCATTAACTTTACATAATGTTGAACTAGACTGTTGAACTAATGTTGAACTATTTCCTAACATATAAAATGCACATCATGCTTAAAGTCTGGCTGAGATATGTTTCAGATAATCAGATTCCAAAAATTCATGTTTTTGCTGTTTACACGCATGTAACAAGATACAGTCTGTGCCAAATATCTATACTACCTTTTAAAAGTTTGGGGTCAGTTAGATTGGGGGTTGGGAAATATTTGACATTTTAAAATGTAAAATAAAATTCCTGTGATGCAATACTGAATTTTCAGCATCATTAACATGTGTGATGCATCAGAAATCATCCCGATTTGATGCTCAAGAAACATTTCTTATTAATATCAGATGTTGAAAACGGCATTCTTTTCAGGATTCTTTGCTAAATAGAAAGTTCACAGCATTTATTTGAGATAGAAATCTTTTTTGAACATTGTAAAAGTCTGAATTAGTCAATGAAAAGTATTAGTTTCCTTAAGAAAAAAAAAATCTTACCGACCCCAAACTTTTGAAGTTGTACATACAACAGTCAAAACTGGTTGGGATAAATCTAACGGAGACTATAGATGAAATCGGATTGAAACAAACTACAGTATAATCAAATCTGGCTGAATTTCACACAGGTGATGCTGGGAGGCAAGAACATTGAGGAAGGTTTTGGCATCGCATATCGAGTAATACAGGTAAGCAGTAATGACACCTCTGCTGATTTGAGTCCTTGTCTCATCCATATCTGACTCTGATTCTTGTTTTCTTTCACGTGGTGCAGGACTTCCAGCTGGAGGCACTGGCAGTGTACATTAGGGTCGGTCAGCGCCTGGTCCGGCAGCGCCAGTACCCGTCTGTGCGGCAGCTGCTGAAGTGTGTAGGGGAGTCTGGAACGGCCTCTAAACACGACTGTGACGCCATTGTGCTCAGCTGTGTCTCTGTGGCTGATAAGAGTCCTGCAGATGTGAGTCCCCAACCTAATGATCTCTTTCTACTCAGATTGTGTTTATTTACTTTGTTTATATTTGTATATATCATTTTTAGGGCTGTCAACTGATTAATCGCATCCAAAATAAGAGTTTGTGTTTACATAATATATGTGGATGCACTGTGTATATTTATTTTATATATATATAAATACACGCACATGCTTGTGTATATTTAAGAAAAAAATATTATTTATATATAAAATATTTCTATTTATATATAATATAAATTATATGTAAATCTATACACAGTATATACATGAAAATATTTCTTAAATATATACAAGCATTTGTGTGTATTTATATATATATATATATATATATATATATATATATATATATATATATATATATATATAATAAATATACACAGTGCACCCACATATATTATGTAAACACAAACTTTTATTTTGGATGCGATTAATTGTTTGACAGCCCTAAAAATAAATAATCAAATATGAAAGTATTAGCCTATATAATTTTGTGATTTTTTTTTGTGGCTCAGGCTAAAGAACTAGAGACCCTGATTCTGGAGTGTAAGAGTTCAGAAAACAAGGTTAGGTTTCTCTTTTTCTCAGTCTATATTTATTTTCTCTCACACACTTCCTTACTGTCATTCACATTATTTTCTTTCTCTCTCTGTGTAGATAAAGGCATATCTCCAGTGCAGTAAGCTGCGGGCAGCGTCATCTCCAGGCCGTGAAGCTTGAGCTTGTAAAGGCGACTCCTTTAGTTCAGGATGTGATGCGGGCCGCTGGAAGCTCAGGTGACTCTGTCATGCACAACATCTGCCGCCAATGGCTTTCGGAGCATCAGGAACAAGCTTCACGGCAACGACACGGCAACAACTGATAACCACTACCAATCCCCATTGTGAACAAGTTATCTGGCTTTGCTTTGATTGGTTAGAGTGAAATAATAATATTGCCAGGAAATGAATCACCACTGTGCCACTTTTGCTGGTCTCTATTAGAAAGAAAATCCCAGGTTATCTTTCATAGGGCCAGAGATAAAATTTTACTGATAAAACGACATTCACATCTGTTTACTACTTCAGTATTTGACTGGGCTTATTCTCCTACCTCAGGAAAAGTTTTTTTCTTTTCTTTCAAGTCAAAAAGACTTATCACTGTGTGTAAATCTCATCATGATGGAACAAGGTCATGTGGTACTGAAATTACTCTGCATCTGGCATGAAATTAATTCTTATTTGAGTTCATGGCAAGTTTACAATGGCTTCTCTATAAATTTAGCTCTAAAAACAAAAGGCTGTTTATTCTGGTCCTCACTGAGAGATTGTACTCCGATGTGGTTGAACTACAAAAACATGGGTAATTAAAAGGGAAGGTGATTCACAGGCATTATGATGTGTGCGCTCTGTGAATAAACATAAGCAGTATCTTTGATATTGCAGTTGCAACGAGAAAATAAGGGATTCTGGGTAAACATGGCAATTTTAGATATACTGTATCAGTAAAACAATGCTTACGTGTTTGTCTATAATACAAATTACCCTACAATTCACACCCATAAATAATGTGCACTCTTTATGAATGTGAGAGAGTGTGTGTATATACTGTATGTTAATCAGATTAAACTGTCACTGACCCTCTTGTATTTTTTTTTTATAATGTGTATAAATGTTATTGTGTGAAGTTAAAGGGATAGTGCACTTTGAAATTAATTTTTATATGTTTTAGCTTACCTCAAGGGCATCCAAGATGTACGTGTCTTTGTTTCCACAGTAATTTTAATTTTGACATTTTTTGGTCAAACCATTATTGTCTGTCAGTCATATAATGCAGTTTAAGGGGGTTCACCTCAAAAGAGCATGCACAGACAAGTCAAAATTAAACATGATTTAATGACTCGTGAATAAGTACACATTGATGGCCTAAGACACGAAACGAGCGGTTTGTGTGAGAAAACAGTATTTATATAGTTTTTACCTCTTGTTAACAGCTACGTGCACTGATCTGAATCAGATGTCCAACTGAAGCGAACTGAACCGTCTCCAGATGTTGTGCCGGAAGCTAATCTCTGCATCTACGTCACACATTGTTTACACAGAGATTTCGGAAGTTTAATTTTCACTAAACATATTTAGATATACGGGAAATCGCAATGAAAGACGATTTTGATATATCTAAATATGTTTAGTGAAAGGTAAAACTTCCAAAATCTCTGTGTAAACAATGTGTGACGTAGACGCGAAAGATTACTTCCAGCATAATGTCTGATTCAGATCAGTTCGACGGCTGTTAACAAGAGGTAAAAACTATATAAATACTGTTTGTTTTCTCACACAAACCGCTCGTTTCGTGTCTAGGCCAGGGGTTCTCAACTCCAGTCCTCGCGACCCACTGCTCTGCATATTGTGTATGTCTCCTTGTTAAACACACCTGATTCAGATCCTCAGCTCATTAGGATAGCCCTAACGAGCTGAGGATCTGAATCAGGTGTGTTAAACAAGGGAGACATACACAATATGCAGAGCAGTGGGTCGCGAGGACTGGAGTTGAGAACCCCTGTCTTAGGCCATCAGTGTGTACTTACATTCACGAGTCATTCAATCATGTTTAATTTGGACTTCTCTGTGCATGCTCTTTGAGGTGGACCCCCTATACTTGCATAATATGACTGATAGACAACAACGGTTTGACTGAAAAATGGCAAAATTGAAAATACTGTGGAAACAAAGACACCTACATCTTGGATGCCCTTGAGGTAAGCTAAAACATATCAAAAATTAATTTCAAAGTGAACCATCCCTTTAATCTCTTTTTAGGAATATGTTACCCATGCAAGTCTACCCAAAAATGAAAATCGTCATTATTCACTTCATGTCATTCCGAACCTATGACCATGACTATATGTATTTTTAAGAACACTAGTAAGTAAAAAACACTGGAGCTAATTGATTTCAATTTTATGGATAAATAAAACAGACATTTCTCAAAATATTATCATCTTTTATATTCCACAAAAGAAAGTCATACAGGTTTGGAATGAAACGAAGGTGAGTGAATCATGACAGATTTCATTTTTTTTGGTGAACTATCCTTTTAAAGGGATTATGTCTGTATTTTCTTTATAGAATAGAAAAAAAATCTGAACAAATTTGGTTTACAGAACCTATGCGCATGTTAAAATGAATAAAACTGTTACAGAGATGTTGCCAAAGAGACAGATCCAATAGGAGTGACAAATGTCTTCTGAAGGGAGATATTAATTTAAAATGAGTTAATAAATATGCATTTAGTTTTATAATAAAATAAACAATACTGACCTTTTCTGGTTTCACAGACAGGGCTTACATTTATTAACGTGCCTTAGAAAAAAACATTACTGGTGTGCATCTTAAGATATGTGCAAATGAAGATATGCCAGTGCAAGTTGCTTTCGGTCAAAAAAACTCATTTTAGTCTGGGACTAGGCTTAAGCCTTGTCTGTGAAACAGATGAAGTACTAAATCTCAGTTATTTATTTTGAGTTAATTTTTTAAATACTTATTTTAATAATGAACCTCTTGATCATAGTATCAAATGTCTGTTAATATTATTTGCAACATATCCTTGTGTATTTGTGTCTTTTAGCAAATAAAGAAAGGAAAACACAAAAATGACAAATTTTTCACTGTATATATTTAAATATTTGTCTCTGGTCATGATTGTTCCACAGTAGTTAAAAGCACATCTGTATAAAAGACTTCAGTATGCAGCTTCATGTGAGAATACTGAGATGGTGGTTAAAGCAGCGTTCAAAATACAAACGGTGAAATCAAAATTCTGCACATTTAAAATTCTACTCTTGTTCTAGAGTAGAAAAAACTCATACTTGCTTGTCACAAGGGCATGATAGAAATTTGGCAAAAAAGCATAAGATGGATTGTGCTATTGAAAGCATAGATTAGAGAAAATGTACACGCGTGTTTTAAACAAAACCAAGCAAAACATAAGAAGTGATCACTGAAAATATCTAAGAATAAAGGATGGAAGAGAAATTAAGCGGGTCAAATGAACGTTTCAGTCCCACTCTATGCCTAACAATTCACAGCTTACATCCCACAGTTTCCGAGCCGTCTCCTCACTCCTTCCCTGAGGGGCCACAAAAGCTGGGACACAATCACTGTGTGGAAGACACAAAGAGAGAGAGAGAGAGAGGTTTAATAAAAAGGCCAATACCAAATTAACTGCATGATTTAAGAGCTAAAAAGCTGCATTTTTTTTTAGTAAATAATAATTTAAATATTAGTCTGTAATATTAAACATAAAAGGCTATTATATGACTTCAGATGAGTTGGGATATTGTAAACGCATTGCATGGACTGCTTAAAAAGGATAATTCACACAAAAATGAAAATTCTGTCATTCACTCACTCTCTGTGTCGTTCCAATCCTGTATGATTTTCCATAGAAAACAAAAAATAATACTTTGAGAAATGTCTATGTTTTTGTCCAAACAAAGAAAGTCATTGGTAACCAAAACAAAAAGTCTTTAAAATATATATATATATATATATATATATTTTGTGTTCCATAGAAGAACACACAGGTTTGGAAATAATGCTAAATTATTACAAGGGGTGATGAACTGAGAAATCAACGATGAACTGAGAAATCAACGTTTTTGAAAGTGTGGAAGTATGACGTCAATGACGCTAAAACCCCACCCGCTCATCAACGCCTACTTCAATACGGCCGGTTTAGCCCCACCCACCGATTCACGCATAGGTAAACAAAAGCATACCTCGTGATGACAAACCGGAGCGAGCTACCAGCAATTAACATTCCTTTGACAAAATGTTGTGCCGTGCCTGGCTGTGGAAGAAGACAGTCGCTGCATAAGCTTCCTCTGGATTCCAATATTAGGAATGCCTGGTTAAAATTGGTTTTTAAAGACGTTCCACCTGATGAGTGTAAAACATTATCCGTATGTTCGCTTCATTTCACCGAGGATTGTTTTGTGAACAAGACACAGTTAGAGGCTGGATTTGCAGACTGATTAAGATTAAAAAAGGCGCTGTACCTTCTATATTGGATCCAACAGGAGTGGTGCAACACACTTATGTGAGTAATATTTTTATTTTAGAAATAATAATCTACTCGGCTAGCATTGCATTGTTACAGATCGTTTGATATCTAATAATTATGTGTATGTGTCTACAAGTATCCGTTGTATTCGAGGTGCTGTTGGTTCATTGTCCTGCGATTTGGGATTCGGACTCTGGGTCAAACATGTATGGGCGAATCATTCCGGTTGCCATTTTACAACAGTGGTTTTCAAAACAATCCCCCACGTGCACTGACCGAAACCAAAGACAGAGTTGAAGCTCATTATAATATGCAAAACTGTTATCCACTCACAGCAGTGGGCGTTTACTTCCTAGTCTTCAATGCATACGCCCATAAAATCCGAGCATTTTTCAAGTAGGCTGAAAACTAGGGAAGAAAATAGCCCATAACTTATTCATTTTTATGTTGTTGAATGTAAAAACCAAGCGAACGTCATAAGTTGACCTCAGACAACAAACCAAAAACATTTAAAAAGCCAGTTCATGACCACTTTAAAGGGGAACAATCTCTTTAACATTGTTCAGGATATCTTGAAAAATGAACCTCCAGCATCAAGCAACCGTTCTGAAGTGTGCTGTACCTGAAATGTTTGCCTGAGATTGACTGGAGCTCCTCAGCGACAGCGCAATAGACAGACGTTTGAGCTCCTTCCTTCGGGGTCTTGAGGAACATGGAGAAGACGGCAAACAGCAGCGACATTGCAGTAGAATGACGCACCAGCTCTGACCTCACCGTCCCGGGTGCAGAGAGTTCACGGTCACATTTGACCCTGACAAAATACAAGTCAAACTGAGATTTGCCTAAAAGCAGGATACAGAATGTACTATTTCTTTTTTCATTTTAGATCCTTGTTCGATCCACAACAGCACTCACCGTGGAGTCTGCGCGTGCCAGCTCGCGGGTGAAAGCACGTTAGCCAGCTTGCTCTGGCAGTAGGCAAGCCCGCTGTTGTAGCTGCCCTGACTGTGCAGGTCGTGGAATCGAATCCAGCCGAAATTATGTGCCAGGGAAGAAACAACCACGATTCGTGAAGGCGCGCTGACGCTTCAGCAGACCAATGAGGAGATATGTCAGCAGGAAGTGACCTGAATGAAGAGGTGCAGGCGTGAGTCCCTCACTAAACCCACCGTATACTTTAGGGGGTCTGGTAAAAATCAATGGTCTCAGGGGAGGCAAGAGAGACAGGCCTCCCGCTGTAATTTGACCTGCTAGTGTCGCTGTTGGACCATGTTGCTTTTTTAAAAACGTGTGAATTATACGCTTTTTAATGTTACATTTTGTAATATTTGCGTAAATACAAGTATTATTCACACTCACCCAGATGATTGACCCCAATCTGCATCTCAAAGCCGTCGGCCGTTTTCATATAAGGACACATCATGACCCCAGCATTATTGATGAGGATGTGCAGATGATTTACCTCTAAATGAAGAGACAAAACAAATTGTAAACTTAAATATCTGGGGCTTGATGATATTGTTGATACACTGTATTTATTTGCTTTGAAGTGAAGGTGGTTGAACTGCATCAGACATGATAAGGCAGTACCTCGCAGGAATCTCTGAGCGAAGGCTCGGATGGAGCAGGTGTCGGCCAGGTCCAGTTCCCTCACCTCCACTTTAGCTCCACCCACTCGTGTACGGATTTCTGTCGCCGCCTCTTCACCTTTCTCCACATCACGACATGCTGAGAATCACACGTGCACCTGTTGGCAAAACAGGTCTGAACTGTAACTTCAGCTGTACAGTAAGGTTGTTTATTTAAACTTAATTAAATTATTTCATAAGATATGAGGTATTTAGTAAAGGTGTTCAGGAGTTGGAAAGACCTCGAAAAGCTAAATCCAAAGCTGTTTCCTTCCCAATTCCTGAGTTTGCTCCTGTGATCAAGGCAACTTTTCCATCTAACCGTACGGTGGATTCGAACACATTCCTCCTGCAGCATATTTCCTGCACAAACATGGAAAGTTAATATAAATAGATTTATCTATTTAATTATTATCCTTGTATCAATGTTTTAGGCTTCTGGTGGTGTGATGGATATTTTCTTGGCACACTTTGGGCCATTAGTACCAATTAAACATTGTTTAAATGCCACGGTCTATCCAAGTATTGTTGCTGACCATGTCCATCCCATTATGACCACATTTTATCTTCTGATGGCTACTTCTAGCAGGATAACGTCACATCACAAAGCTCAAATCATTTCAAACTGGTTTCTTGAAGGAACTTATATATTAAACACCAGCTTCCACTATACAACTCAGCTATCCACACATAATAAGAGAAATCTTGATTCATAATTGGAAATGGATCTTTTAATTTATTATGTTTTTCCCCAAAAAATTCCCCAAAATGTAAATATCAGAATATCATAAAACTTCCCTATTGTTAACTATTGTCTGAAGTTAATGAGAGATGCTAAATCAAATGTATTTTTAATTATATAGACTGCACTCTCAAAAAACTAATTCTAGCCTATATTACTTGTATAATAATATAAATTATATAAGAATTATAATATAAATTATATATTACATATGAGAGGCAGTCCTAAACTATGATTATATGCATTTATTCGTCCCACCAGAGCCAATGAAGCAGCGCGGTTACGTGGAGGGGCGGGGCGATCCGCCCATGCTGTCATTCTATTGGTTGGTTTCCAGAGCAGAACATGTCAAGAGGAGGCGGGTCCACCAAGAGGCAACATGAACCTTCATCCACAGTGCTGATTGCTGCGCTCATTTTATAATCGATAACTAAAATCGTGTAACCTACAATGTATTATCCATTATTAAAAGGTCGAATTCGGTTAGATGAACAGTTGTGACTATTCAATATAATTTTAAGACTGGACTATCTTACACTGGGCTCCACGCTTCAGTGGCTACAATGCTTTCTTTACATTCATAGACTGTTTCTGTCTTAGTCTCCCACATCATAATGTTCTCATCCCTTATGAACATTGTGTTGTTGTTTTACAGAAAGAATAAATGTGTCCATGCATAGTCCTTTTATAATAAATAAGACTGAATAGCATTTTCAAATCTTTCTCTCCAAAAAAAAAAAAAGAAAAAGAAAAAAATAGAGAGGCAAAGAGGCTTACCTGATTCGAGGGGACAGCAGCCTTAAAATCAACGCTACCAGCCCTAAACCAGCCGCAAAAACTACGAGCATAAGCATCATGACACTGTGTGCTTTACTCGCGTCTGTCTCTGTCGGTGTGAATGTGTTCAGCCTCCCACTCACATCTGTGGTTTCAGGGAATGATGGGATTGTAGTTTCCATTGTATGGACAATTTATTCCGAATATTCATTAATGTCTTGCTGTTTTACGTTTTTTTACATTTTAATTTTATTTACTTGTACCTTATTTTTTTTTACTAGGGTATATAATTATTTGATATACTTCTCTCGCGCGCGTGTGTAAGATTAAGAAATGTGTTTAATTTGGGTCTTGGATTCTTGTTTAATTTGGGTAAAGCCATGGTACAATCTTAATAAGTCGTTTATGCAAGTTTAGTACGGATATATGTGCGCTTTTTTCAGTCTGCTGGTGTTTCGACTGGCCGATCACATTTTCAATACCAATTAATTTGTGTTTTCTGGAGAATGTAAACTGACAGATCCCACAATGCATGTATGACGCAAGCTGTCTGTATGTTTGCCCTGCTGAACTGCGGCACATTTTGTTAGGTTTTGCAATATAACGCATCTTAAGTGTAACTCATACATGTACATATTAGTAAATCACTGCTTTTTGTGTGTTAAGATTTTTTTTTTAAATAGTGGCTTGGGTATTTCGCTCCCTTTTTGTTTTCAGGCGAAATCAAGGCCACCTATAATCACGAGGTCCGACACGGAAGTATCAGTTCAGCTGCTGTCCCGAGGATCTTGTTATTGCCCACTACAAGCCGATTTTATCTCTCTTTCTTGTTTTCAGTTCACAGCAAATTATCTGTTCTTTATTACATTCTTGTTGCTTTCGAAAAATAACGTTCATTTTCTTTAGGCTTCGTTAAAATCGCTAATATGTCTTCTGAGGAGTTTGAAAAGCTGCATGAGATGTATAAATCTCTATATGAAGAAGTGAAGTTGATGCCTGAACGGGTGCAGATGTGCCAGGGAGGTGAATAAACTCTTTATATCTACAACTGAATCATGACTAGAGAGTATTCAGACCAGTTTAATGCAGGACTGAAATAGGGTTTGGGTATTTTGTAAACAAACGTTTTTGCTTTTCAGTCTTATTTTACTCAAAATTGTTATTATTGTTAATGTCTCAGGAGGCTGGAAGATGGAAACAGTAAGATGTCAGTCATCCCCTGATGTGCTCCATTGTCAGTTGTCTGCCTTGTGTTGTTAAGGTGTCTTTCTGGCCTAAACCTGCATCTTTTTTCACTCTTCTTGTTTTCCAGAGGAAAGGAAGAGGATTGTCAGGGACTTTGATGAGCGTGTTTCAGAGGCTGAAGAAGTGGTATGTTACAATGTTAACTTGGATGTCAGTGTTCTTGATTGACATTATAGATAAAAGTTTGCCCACGATCTTAAAACTATGATTACTAGTCCTAGAAAAGTCAAATTAAAGAGTTATATATTAATTTATGTAGTGAATCCTAAACCTCTTCTACAATTTATAATATTTTATAAATAATAGGCTAGAAATGTATTATTTTTTTAGAGTGCAATCTCTATAAAATTTTGATTCAAATAAAAAACAAATGACATTTGATTTGGGAGCTGTTATTAACTTACAATAATTAACGATGGGAAAGATATTTTGATATTTAAAATTGTTGGGAATTGTCACTCAGTACTGTTGCATTAAATATAGTATCCCTTGTTAAATTTATTTGACATTTTCATGCAAACCATGCAAGGTTAATTAGAAATTTAGAATGGTGTCAGCAGATAGGGTGGAAGTTGGAAGCTCATTCCACTAGAGAGGGTCATGAAAGCTTTGTTTTGCGTTGCTCAGTTTGTTTGAAACAGTTTGAGACACCAGGTGGCAGTAGTGCTTCAGATAACCAGACAACTCTGCCTACCATACAGTGTTACGTGTTCTGAATCAATTACATAATGTGTTGACGAGTTTCTATTGTTGGTACTATTGCTTATAACACATTATTATTGTATATAGATGTAGTAATAACAATACACAGTACACTGAGCTCATTAACCACCCAATACTTAACTGTTGAAGTTTGGGGTCAGTAAGATTTTTTTATTTAATTTTTAAGAAATGTATACTTTTATTCAACAAGGGCACTTTAAACCAATTAAAGTGAAAGTAAAGATTTCTAATGTTACAAAGGATTTCTATTTCAAATAAATGTTGTTCTTTCTGTTCATCAAATAATCCTGCTTTTGTTTTGTTTACTGTTTTCAACATTGATAGAAATAATAAATGTTTCTTGAGCACCAAATTGTCATATTAGAATGATATCTAAAAGGATCATGTGACACTGAGCTCAGCTTTGCCGTTACATGAATAAATTACATTTTAACATCAAGTTAAAATTCAAGTTATTTCTAAGTACAATATTATTTTTCTAAATTGTAGAAATTATTTCACAATCAGTGTTTTTACTGTATTTTTGATCAAATTAAATGCAGCCTTGGTGAGAATGAGTCGTAGTCTCAAATAAAATAAAAAATCTTACAGACTTCAAACTTTAGAATGATAATGTATTTAAATACACAGTAACATGAACACTAACTGACTGAATGTGTGATGTCTCTCCTAGCTTCAGGGCATGGAACAGGAGCTGTTTGGTGCTCCATCATCCTACCGAACCCCATGTCAACAAAGATTCAACTGTACCGGCGAGATCTGGCCAAACTGCAGAGAGACATACGCCTCTCAGCAACACCAGGGTTTTCGAGTCACCTTGGAGACAGCAGACAAGGGATATATGCTGCACAGAATGACCAGAGTGTAAGTCTCTGCCAGTCTTTCATTAGAAAGGAGTAGTTCGCATAATAATGAAGATTCGGTCATGAATTACACACATGAAAGGGTTTGGATTAGAAAGGTACTGTTAGCTATTGTTTAAATTCAAGCTACTCTTCCTTGCTTACATTCAAGTCTTGCTCGAGGGTACAATGATGGTAGAGAATTTCTACACCTCTCCAGTCGGATCTAGTTTTCAACAGGCTAGAACTGGTTACCCAGGATGTGTAGCCCAGGAAATTCGTAATACATAAATATTTTGAACACCAGAGATCTCTATCTTCCCTGTGTGTTTTTTAATGAGACCCTTTGCCAGCATTCCACAAGTGTTATGTAAGCTAATGTGTGAGACATAGTGTGTTCTTCAAAAAAAAAAGGTTCTCGGTTTGATTCATTTGATTCATTGAGTGAATGAGGTGAGTCTTAAATATTAATTCAAAATTATTGATTTTATTTATCATGTTATTAAAACAATGCGTCATTCCACATACGCAACAGTTAACGGTATGAGATGCAGGTTAACTCCCTACCACTGTACAAACAAAGATGCCTGTTGCGCTGGAGTGGAATGACTTTTTTTTTATCTGCGCACACAGGAAGTTGCCTTGAGCAAGGTCATGCAGTATGTCCCAAGAGTCCTGTTCCTGAACTCTATAAAACTGAGGAAGTGAAGGTCATTTGAAAGACAAGAATAGTATATGGTAGGGATTTATGAGGCACTTTGATTCAGTGAGGGAAAAGTTACTGATCACTTTTTTATCAGTCTTCAGCTTCATACATATTTTCCCCATTCATTTTTTCTGGCTTCAGTTGGCTCTCAGCCTAGAACCAAACCATCCAGCACTGAGATTGATTACAACATTACATAATTTAAGTTAAAAAAGTATTTGAAAATAAGATAAAAATACAAAGACTCATCCCATGAATCAAGTAATTAAACCAGTAACACTTACGCTGCTGTTCAAAAGTTTGGGAGTTTGTGGTTTTTAAAAAAAGTCTCTATATGCTCACCAAAGCTGTATTTATTTAATAAAAATGGTAATATTGTGAAATATGAATTACAATTAAATATATATATATATATATATATATATATATATATATATATATATATATATATATTATATATTTTATAATTATATATATATGAAGAGTTCAGATGCAAAAGCCTCTGAGTGCCATTTGAAATTTTCTTCTAAAATGATCATTTTTATCAAGCTTGTATATTAAAGTTCAGTAATTTCACTTAAATGGCAAATGAAGATTACCTATTAATTGTCATTTAAGTGAAATTACTGAACTTAAATATACAAGCTTGATAAAAATGGTCATTTTAGAAGAAAATTTCAAATGGCATTTAGAGGCTTTTGCATCTGAAATCTTCATATATATATATATATATATATATATATATATATATATATAAATTTTAGAATAACTGTTTTCTATTTGAATATATTCTAAAATGTAATTTATTTCTGTGATGCAAAGCTAAATTTTTAGCATCATTACTCTAGTCTTCCTTGTCGCATGATCCTTAAAGACATTTCAAATATTATAAAAGATTCTATTTCAAATAAATGAAATTCTCTTTCTATGCATCAGAGAATCCTGGAAACACTATGAATGTTTTTTGAGCATCAAATTAGCATAGAGTGATTTTTGAATGATCATGTTGATTATACGGTGTCTTAAAAATGTATTATCTGTATTTGATGTCAGTTGACCAGATCAGTTAAACAGTTACTAATTGTATTGTTTGTTTTTGCAGACTCATCTTCAGTCCCAGCGTGCTTTGCTCATCCAGGGGACAGAGTCTCTAAATAATGCGTCAAAAAGTATTGAGCGAAGTCAACAGATTGCAGCAGAGACTGACATGATTGGCACAGACATCATTGAGGAGCTTGGGGAACAGAGAGATCAACTGAACCGCACAAGAGACAGAGTGAGCAAGAGATATCTAAACTATTCCCCATTATTGTTACTGTTGAACAAGCCGATAATAAACTACACAAGTCAAGTGCCTAGAATGAATTCACTTCTTCTCTCTTTCTCTTCTATTACCACCACCCCATTTCTCTTCTATTACTCCCTCATCAGTTGGTTCACACTGGAGAGAACCTGAGCCGCAGCAGGAAAATCCTGCATGCAATGTCCAGAAGGTGAGGCTTGCACTCTTACAAAACACATTGTACATCACTAGAATTATTTCCAAATGTCTTTCTATGAATATACTCAATCGAGCCTCTTCCTTCCTGTCATTTCAGACTGGTGACGAACAAGCTGCTGCTATCAGTCATTATCATCATGGAGCTGGCCATCTTGGGCGGTGGTCTACTTGAAGTTCTTTCGCAAGTAGGCAGAGGCACATAAGACTGTATAGAGACTCCACCTCTCCCCTTTCTTCTTCCTGACGTTCACTGGTGTTTGTCCCGGTGACAACGTACTGGAAGCTTTCGTGACTGTGAGTGTCACATGGACATGTATATGTGGTTATTTTAAGCGCTAAACTGTATTAGCATAAGTAGTGCTCTGAGGGTAAAAAGATGGTGACCATGGTGCATTCAGACTGCTGGAGGATCAGGACATGTATAAAGAGGAGAGAGGGCCTTACTCCCTCCTTAGCTGTCTTAATCAAGGTGCCAAGGTGATCTAGAAGATGAATGGTGTAAATGAAGCAACCAGTGAAGAGTGGGAAAGTGTATATATATGCAATCTATCTGCATTCTTAAATATGATCAATCACTTTAAAGGGATAGTACATTTAAACACAAATATTTGGTCATCATTTAATCACCCTATTCCGAACCTTATTTTTGTGTGCCTAAAAAACTGACTGGGTCCAATTGAGTTTCATTGAATGGACAAAAACAGTTGGAACATTCTTCAAAATATCTTTTGTATATTAGTGAAGAAAGACAGTCTTACAAATTTGAAGAAACTTATGACAGAATTTTTATTTTTGAGAGAACTATACCTCTAACTATTACTGAACTTTTAACTTAGTGATCTGAATTACATTGTGTACAAATGTTAACGTGGCATTAAAGCTAACAGCTCGTGTTTCTCCTCCAATCAATCAAAACAAAGCTGAGTGTACTCCAGGCCAAGGGAATGAGAATGACAGCTATAAACATTCACGTAACTTCCTTCATAAGCCGTGGTTGGTGGAGAAAGGGTGTGTTTAGCCTTTCAGATACAGGGGAGACATTACTGTAAACATGACTGAAAATAAGGTGACACGAACACCTGCTAAAAGTGAAAATACCAGTGTCCATGGCTATCAGGTCACCTTGACATACTGACATTTTGCCAGCTGACTGTTGGAAAAACAGCAGAGGTATCAGTGGAGACCAGTCATTCGCAATCATGTTTGTGAGTGATTTGAGGTGTGAGCAGGTCATTCACCTTTTACACGTTGTTTATGATCGGCATCTATAATCCCCATCACATTCCTCAATCATTAAGCAGATGTTATTATATGTTGTATAAATGGGGCAGTGCAGGTGAATCTACTGATTACAGCTTAAAATCAATCACAAACCCAAACAAAATGTCTATTTTGTATTTGCATTAGGTGGATTATTCATGAAAGTAAATGTCATATTGTTACCAATACTCAAGGTGAGGGATTTGAACAGTTATATTGATCAAATTAGTACAACCTAACCTAACTTGAATAGCCTTCCAATTAAGTGAGTATTAAATCAAGATTCATCCCTTATCGAAACTCTCATGTTTTGTCATAGAATGACAAAATTGATTAATAAAAAAAGGTAAAATTAAAAATCGCGAGTGTGATAATGTTCCAAATACTTTTGTGTTTTAATGTAAATAAAAATGTAGATTAACTATGTTTGATTGTACAGCCTGCTGATCATATTTGCCAGTTTTAGTTTTACTATTTGGCATTATTCAGCATCCATCTGAAAAAAAACAAAGCATAACTGTTTATTATAAATTTAAGTTGTGTCCTTAATTAACCCTTTATCTTATATTAGGAAAGGCTGCAGTTTCTTTATTCTCTTGATGAGGTTCAGGGGGTTATGAGCATATTGGGTCTATTATTATATAGTAAGTGTCTTCATAATTCATCAAATAAAACCTAATACTTTTGCATTCTGGATTACAGGCAGAGTATTCAATATCATGTTATGCTTAAGAATAGGGGTGGGTGGTATATGATCAACACTTCTGTTTCATGGTATAAATGACTAATTCTATTTCACAGTAACAGTATATTTCAAGATACCGTATTTGTGGTTATTCTGGAAAATTTACAAAAATGGGGTTTATATAATAAACAATCTCAAATACTTTAGAAATGAATACATACGTCACCTTATTCCTTTATTCCGTTAACTATATTGGTCGCTAAACATAGTAAACAAAACACTCAACAACAAAACTTTTAGAACTGGTTGCTATTAAATGCAACTTGTTGGTGCAATTCAACTTTATAATAAAGTGTTGCTGAATTATTTTACAATTTCATGTTGTTTAATTCATCAATCAGTTTATAATATCTAAATATTTTATAATGCACTATTCTGTTCATGATTACAGTTCCATTGGAAATAATGGATTGGCCCCATCAAAGTCTGGACCTCAACCCCATCAAACAAATTTGGGTCGAGTTGGAAAATAAACTGGACTGATCTATTGTACATTCAAAGGAAAGCCTTTGGCTTCAGTTGCAGAAGGCATGGAAACATTAGTGTTGAAGTTCTGAGGAAATATATAGACACTATGTCAGAGGTTGCCAACTTTAGAAAATAAAAATGCGGGACAGTTGTGATTCTTTATAGGAAAAAAAAGGGACACTCAGAATATTTGTATAAAGAACATGGTTGCATCCTACTTCCATGACCTGCAGATGTGCCGTGCCCTCTGATTTTAGTAGTTCTCGCCATGGAAGGAAGTAGGAGTCGCCATGGGTTGTGCCATCTCTTCCATCTTGTTCATGTCACCCTTTGAGGTAATCCTCGTCAGAGCAAGTCAAATGGTTGGGGGGATCAAACTACCATCTGGGCAGAGACTACCCTACTGAGAACGTACATGGACGATGTCAACAGCCTCCTTAAGACAGCAGCATGCACATCAAGATTGCTGAAATGGATGGAAGAGTTGATGTCGTGGGCGTGAATGAGGATCAAGCCATCAAAATCACGGAGCCTCAGTCTCTCAGAAGAGGAGTCAACAATGACAGCACCTGTTTCATCGTAGGGAGAGAGAAAATCCCACTCCCCTGAGCAACCCATTAAAAGCCTGGGGAGGCAGTACACGGTAGAGCTTACAGACAAACAGATGGGGAGAACCGTGATGAAACAGCTCTCAGAAGAACTGGCAAAGATCGATCAAAGCCAACTCCCAGGAAAGTACATGGTCTGGTGCTACCTATTTACACTCTTCAGGAGGGTGATGTGGCCACTGAAAATTAGTGAGATCCCTTATCCACTGCAAGCAAGATGGATGGAAAAGCCAACACATTCATCCGAAAGTGGTTGGGAGTGCCATGGTGCCTCTCAGAAACAGGCCTCTTTGGAAGGAACACCCTGCAGCTGGCATTTTAATCAATCAGTCTGGGCTACAAGCAGGAAAATACCAGGTTGGTTCTCGAGTTGAGAAAGTTCGCTAACTAGGCTGTAAGGAACGCAAACCCTCAGATTTGGACAGGACGAAAGTGGAACGCCCGTACTGAGGTCGACCAAGCCGTCAGTTGTCTGCAACATCAAGAGATTGTCGGCAAAGTCCAGACGGGAAGAGCAGGGCTAGGGTGGGAGAAGTGACATAGTTCTGGTCCAAGGCCAACCACAAAGAGAGAAAGGAGATTGTGGTGGCGGAGGTGACAAGAATGGAAAGAGCGCTACAAGATCAATGTGGTGTCGCAGGGCCGACAGGTAAGGTGGACAACCTGGGAGGGAATTGTCAACCTAAAAATCTGGGCAGACCTGTGGAAAATTCCACAGGCAAGGCTCGAGCTTCCTCATCCGTGCAACCTACGACACACTTCCCTGTCCTCCGAACCTTCACAAGTGGTTCGGGAGGGAGGAAGGATGTACACTCTGCTATACCACTAATGCAAGCCTCCAGCACCTCTTGTCAGGCTGTAAGATTTTGCTTTCCCAAGGACACTATAGATAGCATCAAGACCAGGTCCCGAGAAAACTAGCCGAAGTGATAGAGAGACTTTGACAGGGCAGGAAAGGGCTGCCACCAGCAGAGAACCACAACCACATCAGATTTGTCACGGAAGATGGGGGAAGAAGAAACCTCAGGCCAAGAGAAACAGCTAGGCCGTTTCCCCTTGACCAGGAGTAGAATATAAGAGTTGATCTCGACAGGCTGCTCCACTTCCCGGTCAAGATTACTGCTACATCTCTCCGCCCTGACTTAGTGATGTGGGCTACCAAGGTAAAATCCGTGCTCCTCATTGAGCTCACAATACCAGCGGAGGAGAGGATGGAGGCTGCCTATGAACGTAAGAAGGCCAAGTACTCAAAGCTGACTGCTGAGTGCCGGGAGGCTGGCTGGAAGACCTCCATCTATCCAGCAGAGGTTGGATGTTGAGGCTACGTTGGTCTGTCAACCACACACCTTCTGAGGGACATAGGAGTGACAGAAGGGAACCTAAAGAAAGCAACCAAAGATCTAGAGAAGGAGGCAGAGAAGAGGAGTGTTTGGCTTTGGCTGAGGAGGAAAGACAAGAGCTGGAGAAAGAACAACTAACCCCGATAACTGCCGCAGAGCGTAATATCTATCAGCTGCAGGGGGTGACAGGGAGACATCCCTGTCACTGCTCCACCACCAGGAGATGCTCCAGGATTAAAGGTGAAACGTTGGTGAATGGTGGTGGTTCCTGGCTGATGACCCTGCAGCTGACCCGTGGGCAACAGGGGAGGGCGACCGGCAGCAATGCCTAGCTCTAATTTTCACTGTACTGTAGCCTATCACACAGTACATTGTAATTTTAAGTTCGCATCTGTTTAAAGGGGTGATGAACTGAGAAATCAAATTTTCCTTGAGCTTTTGACATCTAAGAGGTCATCATATTATAAGAATATCCTGTAGAACAGGAAAAAGAATATCCTTTCAGAACTAAAAACGTCCTCGTTAGTCTAATAAAAGCTTTTATTGACACCAGCCTCAGCAAACGACTCATTTTTTAAAGTGGGGAACTATGACGTCAAAGAGGATAAAACCCCACCCCCACAGAAGAGCAATGCCTACTTCAACATGGCAGGTTTACCCCCACCCACCGATTCTTGCATTACATGCATAGCTAAATAACATAGATGCCTACCTCGTGATGACAAACCGGATCGAGCTACCGAGCACTACAGAATACTGTGCATTGCCTGGTTGGAAGAAGACAGTCGCTACATATGCTTCCTCTGGATTCCAATAGGACTGCATGGATAAACTTTATTTTTAATGACGTTCCAGCTGATGAGGTAAAACATTGCCCGTCTGTTCGCTTCATTTCACTGAGGATTGTTTTGTAAACAAGACTGGATTTTCAGACCGATTAAGAATAAAGAATGGTGCTGTGCCGTCTATACAGGATCTGACAGGAATGGTGCAACACACGGACTCGAACATGTGTGGGCAAATCATTCCAGTTGCCATTTTACAACATTGGATGTTTTCAAAACAGTTTCCCCCATGTGCATCGACGGGGTGAGTTGAAACTCATTATATTATGCAAAACTGTTATCCACTCACAGCAGTGGGCGTTTATGTCCAGGTCTTCAGTGCGAGACGACCATAGAAACCCAGTGTTTTTCAGCTAGGCTCAAAACTAGGGTAGAAAATATATTCTTATTCATTTTGATGTTTTTGAATGCAAAAACCAAGTGAACATCATAAGTTGACCTCAGACAACAATTTAATAAAATTTAAGAAGCCAGTTCATGACCCCTTTAAAAGGTTCTCAGACATAAACACATTTGTTTTGCTTAACCTTAAATCAAACAATGATTTGTCCCAAGAGAATAATTAATTCTCATTTTAGAGTTTGTTATTCGTATGGTCTGATGCCCTTAACTGTGGGGTGTGATCATTCTTAAGTGTCGTGTTACTATTGGATCAGTCAGTGGTTAGATCAGCGTAGCAGTCTATTTAATTGGGACAAGTTAGGTCTTGGGCCGTACGGAACAAATAAAGTAGGCCCAAAATATGGGACGTCACAGCTAAATCGGGACAGTTGGCATAGCAACCCCAATGCCTGGTTCAGATTACACAATTTTATTTGTCTGTTACGATAGTTACTGTGTCAGATTACGCGATTTTGACTTCTAAAATCTTGTCGCGTCATGGACAAGACGCATGTCAGACGACACATTGATTCCTGACCAGTCATCGCGTTGTTGCCCACTTTACGAAATGACATGATCGAATCTGCGTCCCGACGCCCGGTGTCATTTACAAATCCCACGTCAAACAGATTGTGCCAAAATCGGGCTAAAATCGTGTAATCTGAACCAGGCCAAAGTAAACGCTGAATGTGAAATGTGTGTAAAAAGTATTGTACGCATAAGAGATGGATAAATGACAAACTATACATTATTTAAGGGTTTCTATCCGTAAGGATATTGACATATTAACTGTTTATACTGATTTTCATACTGATTTTCCCGTTGCGAGCATGTGCGCTCATCTAAACTGTCTGGGTGCTGAACTGCTCTTGACCGCTGCCACCTTTGTTCTGAGCACGTTATTAACCGAGCACGTTATTGGCGTTATTAACTCTTTATAAAAATAAAATTACTGTGTCACTGTTGATTCTTCTGACCTGCTTGGTTTCGCTCTTTCTCCATGGTTCTTTGATAAATCTGATGTTGTGTCCGAAATCACCCATTACTCACTATATAGTGGACTATATAGTGAGCTCGCCATTTTGTAGTGCTGTCAGAATGTATAGTGATTATTATTATACCCTATATAGTCCACTCAATGTATCCCAGAATGCATTTTGAAAAGTAGTGTACAACTGATGGTCACCAACCTAAGCCCTACATACCATACATGCATTGCGCTGATCGTAAAAATAAGTTTTAATCATGTGTGAAGTAGCGCATAATAACAGAAACGGCCCGAAATTACTTTTAGTTTTTAAATTTTGGAGAAATAAGCTCAATATAATGTATTTATTTTTAAAAATCTATTTAGCCCAGAGCCGGCTCGGCACCAGCTGACAGATGATGTAAACAATGGCGCCGAGAGACGATCTGAGTAGTGTCCGAAAGTGGTGTTTCTATTATGCTGGTGAGCTCACTATATAGTGCTCTGCTCTCTACCCCCAACATAGGGGGTAGGGAGTAGTGCTTTGAGTGGAGATTTCAGACACAGCATTACTTTCATGCACGCTACACATCACGCACGTGTTTACCACGCCCACTTATTTGCGGTTTAATGGATGACTTTTTATACCGTCATACTGCCCACCCTTACAAGAAGATTCTCAATTAATGTAGTCATTAATGGTCATCAGGAGTTTCAAACCACTCAGACAAGGAAAAGTCACAGTCTGTCTCCAGTACATTAGTTTATTGCAACAATTTTGTTTTACTGAAACAGAGAAATGCATCAAATCAACCATCCACTCCTACTGGTACTAGTGGTGAAATGCAATCATAAATGACTTCAAATGTTTAATTAAATATGTATGAAAATTACTAAAATAACTTATTTCAAGTCCACTAAAAAAAAAAAAAAAAAAAAAACTCAAGTCTTTACCTAACAAAACCCGTAGGATTAGATTAGCCATTAAAAGCAATCCTCTACTATACAAAAGAAACAAACAAACATAGAAATACAACAAAACCAGTTCTGGTCCAAAAGTGCAAACAGGTTTCAAATTAAAGTAAATTCAATCAGTCCACCACAGTAAAGAGTCAACTCAGTCTTCAAAAATGTCCCTTTTTCCTGCAGTAAGTTCCAGAGCGTGAAAAGAGGTTACCTACTAATACCATGACAGCTGACAAACATTAAAAACATTTCATTTTCAGACAGATTAGTCCTAAAATATAGAGAATCCAGATCTCAGCTTTTTTTTGTTTTAATTTTCAGCCAAGCTGAAATTAGTGGCAGGTACATAATAAATCTCACCCATGCGCTTAAAGCAGCACTTTACCAGTGAGTCTAAAGCATTTTTTCTGACCAAGACTACAGTAACCTTCTAATTAAATCATAGGTCTGGTGCTCAGTCTTGGCAAATCCTTCAATGTTTTTCTTTTAGACTTTGGAATGGTTCGTTTGTCAAAGTCCTTGATTAGCTGGTGCTTTATATCCGCAATTCAGTGTCTTCTTTTGGTTCTGGAATCTTCGGGAAGGAGACATGTGCACCTTCGCGCGTCTGACCAAGAGCAGATGCGATGACGTCAACGGCTAGGCTGGATGTGGCTTCCACAGCCTCAGGCGTGGCTCCTAGTGTTGGGTTCACTTCAACCACGTCCATCACAGAGAGTAAACCTGCATAGTCCAGAAAAGGTAGTATTAGCATCAGTTTTAGAATCTATTTGATTTAAATTGTGAATTGTAGATCTGTACCTGTGTTGTGGATTTCCTCTGTTACATAGATGCCCTCCCTATAGGTCAGTCCTCCATTAACAGGAGTTCCAGTGGCGGGAGCCAGGGATGGGTCAAAAGCATCAATGTCAAAACTCAGGTGAATCGGCCTTTGTTTCCTGATATTAAAACAAGTAACAGTGACCAATTACATAGGTTAAACTGTCTGATTGTGAGAGGTAGCATAGACTCAGTGCCACATAGTATCATTTTGACATACAATTCAGGTTAAATAAAGCAGCTTATGATCTTGAATGACATTGGTTCACCCAGAAAACGATTCCACCCCCATTTAAAGTGTTTTATAGTACACAGGAGGACTACATGGAACATAAATTCTGCTGTTGGTTGTTTACAGAAGTACCACTCCTGGTTAAATAAGCATGCATGTTTTTCAAAATATCACTATACCTTGCCAAGAGGTGATCCAATGTGACCTCCATTACTCTCTGAATGCCCATTCTGTCAATGTCCCGCATAGAGAAGTACTGAATTCCCAGGGTCTTCAGGATTATACTGAGATTAATAAAATCAAATTAGTAACAAGTAGTATTAATGCATTTTTGAATTGTGTAGGTCTGCTTTGTCTCCCTCTCATTTAAAAGATGGAAGTCTATAGTTTTTTTCCACTAAATATTTTTATTAAGGATGCATTTTACCATAAAAAAACAACAAATAAACGTATTATGTTTTCTACAAAAATATTAAGCAGCACAACTGTTAAACATTAATAATAAGAAATGTTTTTTGAGAAGCAATGTCTGCTAAAAATTCAGCTTTGCATCTTAGGAATAACATTTTTTTAAAAATGCAATTATTAAAATGTATTACTGTTTTTTTGATCATATAAACTGTGTTTATATATATATATATATATATATATATATATATATATATATATATATATATATATATATATATACACACACACACATACATAGTGAACTTAGTGAACTTACTGCTCGCCTGGATCCACATCTCTGAGGCCGATGTAGACCAGATCTCTGGCAGACAGGAAGGGTTTTACCCAGGAAAATCCAGGAACCTCTGGCATCTGCAATTTACAAAGCAGAATATAGCGGCTTTAAGTTTAAGTACAGAATATCAGATAAGTGTTACTTTCTTTGAGATACAGGAATTTAAGTCATGTCAGAGATTGCACAACATCAAAATATCCTTTGTGCAGAAATGCTAATCACCTTGTTCTGCAGATCCTTCAGTAAGAATGCAACAGACTGGCCGTGGATGTTTCCAGAAGGTGAAGTCAGAGGCGTGTTGACATCCGCATGAGCGTCCACCCAAATCAGACACAGGTCAGGGCACTGCTGGGCGTGGCCTTCCACTGAACCAATCGCTAGGCTGTGGGAATGAAAGCATCACAAATGTTATCACAAATGCAGCCTTTCTTCGATGATTTTGGCCTTTATAGAACAAGTTCAACACATTCTGAGATTACATAAAATTTATTTATTTATCAGACTAGTTTTGATCAGAAAATTTGGAATTCAGCTCAGCGGGAAATACAAACAGCTTCCCACGACATAAGGAAAAATCTTGACCTTTTAAAAGCGAAGTGAGAAAACTGGCTTCAGCTTAGCCAAAGTGTTACATTACTTCATGCTTGTGCCAAAAAGACAAAACTGTAAAGACTTGAGGAATAGACAACTAAATATAAACTCATTTTCCATTGGCAATGACCCATAACTACATACCAACACAAAGACCATCATACACATCAGATTTTTTTTTAAATGAGATAAATACACAGTAAATGATGTGTACCTGTGGTCCCCCCCCAGCATGATGCAGGTATGTCCCGCCCCAACTGCGCCGCTCACAGCTCCCGATAGCAGCTGATTGGCACGTCCTACTGTGCGTGGGAATGGCACGCGCATAAAGTGTTCATCCTTTTCCAGATGCTTGAAGGTTAGGTCTCCAAAATCATGCACAGGGTAGTCTTCAACAAGAGAATATAAGACATAAACTGATGTGTCACTTGACAATTACTATTACACAGGCATTAAAACTGTCTGCCCACTCTGACGAAACACTCAGTTCTTTTCCACACTATTTGATTGGCAGGTTGAAGCTGGCAGGTGACAGTTCTGTCCCTCAACCCCAGTGTATGGAAATATAGAAATTTAGGTTGAAACTCCTATTGGAGGACAGTAGTGAAGGTCTAAACAGCTGATGGGGCCCAGCATGACATAAACAGATCAGCCTCAATGAGCGTGTTGAATTACTCGTCAGATTTTAAAGTGACCAATGATGGACCCGTGTACCATCCAGTGGCCTCTTAACAGGAATAGATTTCCCAGTTAAGGTTTAAAGAAGTATACCTAAAATACCAGATGTGTTTTCTGCTTGAAAATAAGAAATCTACAAGGGAATTAGGGAGTTGGTCGTTTAGTTTGTAACTGCATTTGAAATCTTCAGGTTCATTTGCAGTTCTTGCTCCATCATATTTTGTGTTTCTGTAAGCAGTGAGCATGTAGTATCAATCTAGCTTACCGCTCATGTATAATTACTTAAACATCTTGCCATATGGATATGACAAACATATCCAACAGATACTAACTGGAGCAAGCATCTATATTTGTTGCATTAGATAAGCGCTGATATAGTTTAGTCAAGAATGCTTGCCATATAGGGTGTTTGGTTATTTCCACAGCTCCAAACACGTGATGCCATGAGACTAAAAGTGATGCAACAAAGCCACATTGCATCAATAGATTATAATTTGTTTTTTTTTAATAAATAATATTTATGATTAAATAAAATGATGCTTAATTTCTAAAAATACATAATCATAACAAAAAACAAAAAAATAGGAACGGAGGTCCTATCGTTAAAGAGTATATAACTTTAAGGATATTAAGTTAATGGTTGTTTATATGATGTTGAAAAATACGTCTGTTATTAGAGCTGGTGAGCCAGTACATTCAAAAATATGTACAGCGCATTATATACAAATTTTACAGCATTAACAAGGGGAAAACCTCCACAGCTAAGGTGAAACAGGGTCGTTGAATCAGTCTCATAAGTATGCCGCTTGTTCATTACCCCTGATGGAAAAAACGGGTTAGGATAGCTTGGCTTAAGATAGCAGGAACTATCACATTACATGAAGAACATGCACGTAGAGCAGCCCTGAGCTTGGCACAATGTTTATGTAATTAACAGCTGACTGATGGTAGGCGAGACTCGAGAAGTGACTTGTACGTTCCGATGAGCAACTTTGGAATTTCAGGATGACTCAGAAGCAATTGACTGTACAGAGCAGGACCTGATATCCACATCAAAAGTAATACTTTGGTAGCAAGCAGAAACTAAAGTAAAAAAAAAATAAAATACTTTCTGCTCGGCTTTAACATTTACTTTAAAATTATTGGTTTTTGCGTTGGTGTAAAAAAGGAATTTTATTACTATGGGATGGTAGACAGTGAACGTTTTTTTCCTTTCCACCTCATTCTTTCCAGACATGGAGAAATACTTAATGCGTCATTCATTGTTTATTTAGCTTATAAGGAATAATTAATTATAGAAACTTGTAATTAAAAACCACGAATGTCCCACTGAAATCTGAAACCGTCCCAGAGCTTCTTGTGCAGAGTCCTGACGGTAGATGACCTCATCAGGTTCATTTCTGACTTTCCCGGGAAAGATCTGAAACTATATCTGCCTGCATCACATTCCATAAAAACATGCCGGTCCGCATCGTTTTTGCATGCAGCATGCGTCAGCTCATCTGAAACGTTATCCTTACATCAAACCTAATAGCAAATAGACTGATAAGGCCATTAAACTATATTTAAAAACGCTTGCTGCGGTCTGGCCAGCATCCCTCTACAAGCACGTAACGTTACTCTTTTTGTTTTATGAATGCAAAAATGTTTTCTGTGTGAAAAAGTTGCTTCTGTTGAATATATGCATGTAAATGTAAGATCCCTGCTGAGCCATCCCTATGCTTTTGTTAATGACATAATACCCTATTGTTATGTGATATGGCAGCGGGTTGTCTCATGGCATCTGTGAACGCGCGATGGTGAACGGCAGTGACGCACGTAATTACAGTAAATCTAACTTAACCCCTCACTCTCCCTTTCTCTGCGACCAGACAACATCCCAAACTCCTTTATTGACCAAAACGTTTTCATTTTAAGTTTTAAACTCATACAATTGAACTAGTATTGCTACAAACAGATGCGTCGGTGTAAATTTATTCAGGTTTTTTAAGGTAACGAACCAACCGGTTGGATGATGTAACCGCTAATCCAGTGCCTTTCTGATTCTCAGCAGAGCTCGCGACGAATTTATTTAAAGATGTAGTTCACCCACAAACGTCAACTCGGGTTACTTCACACAAAGCTGAATATCTTTAATTATTTGATGAGGCAGACCATCATTCACTTTTAATGAAAAGAAAAAAATGATGATGCAATAAAGGTAATGGTTACTAAAGATGTCAGTCCCTAACAGCCTGGAGATTCAGATGGTAACCTACATACATGAGAGAATTTTATATAAATATATTCCAGTCTTCATCTAAACAGGGAGACAGCTGTAACGTTAAGTTACTTACCAAGATTTGAAAGTCTCTCCAACAAACCCGCATCCCGGATGGCTTTGGGCCCATGTTCCACCCCTCTCCTTTTCTGGAGAATGGAGTCACATTAATGTTATACATCGGTGAGTTTATGAGAGTTCTCCTTTAATAAATATATTAATTAGCTATATGTTACCTGTCCTTTGGAAAACGGAGCTCCCAAAATGGCAACAGAATGAGATCGGTTCTGCTGGCAGGAACTCAACGTGGATCTCAATAATCTGGTCAGTGGTCCTCTCAATGCCATACTGACTCAACCGGAGAGTTATGAAATTAAATAAATAATAAAAAAAACGCAACGGAAGGTTTGTCTCAAGCAATTAGTCTGTGGACCCCTGTGGCTTTTTAATCCTCTCTCTCTGTTGAATCTCTAATAACTGTCACGACGTTTTTTTTAAGTCTTCCACTTAATTCATATTCATGAGTTAATGAATAACGAAAGTTGAAGCTAAAGTTTAGAGTGAAATATCACCCCCAAATATCCAACAGTCGCCCAGCATCCAGTTGTTTAAAATACAGCTTCGTAACACATCCGCTCGTTGCGGCGCGAACCACGTTTTTCTATTCATGGAGCGGCCAACCTACGTCACACCCGACGACACACCTTCATCCCAGCCAATCAGAAAAGTGTGGGTTTGTTTTGATGGGCGTGGCTTAGTCAAAAGAGTGGCGTGAGCTTTGGGGTGCGTTTTTTGTGGTGTTGGAAATTTCCATCTCTGCACTATCAACTGCATGTTTTTTTTTCTTTTTTTTGCTCGCCTACTGTCTCGTCAACAAATTCCCATCTTGCTTATTGAAAACAGATCCAGTATCCATAGCATGACTGCATGACTGAAGATTTATGTTCTATAGAAACGTCTGGAATACCAGTGTTAAGGGGAATCCAAGTTGTTGACAACACACATGACCCTTTGGCCTATTTTCAGTGTGATATCAACCAAGAGCAAATGTACCAATGTTGACTCAAAAACATGAACAAAATGTTCATTTAGATAGTTGATTTATTGTTTGGTTAGTTGGTTAGCTCATGTCACTGATACTGTAAAAGGGAATATAGAGATCAGTGGATGTAGTTCACATTCTCTGCACTTTGGCTCCATCTGGTGTTTTTAAGATACTGTATGTTTTAGACATGTCTCTACACTCCTATTATTATTAAAATCATATTGCAGAGTTCTGTGGCATTTAATGTCATGTTGAATTCGACTGTGTTTATGTCAGAATAAATTTGTGAGATATTATTGCTTTTTATAATAGTTGACTATTTCTGCATAAAAGAAAGTCCACTGGACGTTTGATGGCGCTGTAACATTGATGTGATATTTTGCGCTGCATGTCAAAGCAGTTCCGGGATATTTTTCTCATTGGGCGGAATGTTATTAGTTTTTTCAAATACACAAACGCTGTCTTCCTCTAGGGGCGCTTGTGGGCTCAAAAAGTATCCCAGAATGGTGGGATCCTACTGAGCGTATTATTCATCTTAAATGATATTTAAATAAATAAGTTAATTCCAACGATTTATATCTGACATAGTCTACCAATAAACATAAACTATCTCGGAAGAAAATAATAAATACCGTGGCCTTAATCTGGAATAATTAAACGCCAAGGCAGTCATCTTGCTATTTCCGCTGCATTCTTGACAATAATTAAAATTACACTTACAACCTTTAATAACAGCTGAATTGAAAATGTCTTGTGAAGACTTAAAACATGATAACAATATTTTTAACTAACTATACTAGGTCACTAAGCCCCGCCCGTCTGTAACCCTAGTTTCATGCTAAATTGCCATTCCTGACGCTGACGGTATTTCTTTGTGTTTTCAATGGATGCTCGTTATTATCAGAGGAACGCATGACCAAATCAAAAGAGAAACATTAGTTGTTTTATTGAACGAGTTGTACATCCATTCCTGTGTCGGATAGGTGGTCACGTTATTTCCAGCGGAGTAGATACTAAAACCGAATTTGGTGAGTCTTAATCAACAATATAGTAAATACATAGCTTTTTTATTTAATTTCCAACCGGCCTCCTTGTTTAATTAGGATATAATGGAGTGAAGTGATTTTATTTTGCTCTCAAAATAAATGTGGATGCAATGGCTGTTGCAAATATTGTGTTTCTTCCGCACAATCTCTTGGGTGGAAAGGCAATTAGCTTTCATATGATGCAGGACAGAGATAAAAACATGCATTAGTTATCAAGCTGGCAGTTTTGATATAGAATGTGCTCTGCAGTCTGCATCTATGTTTACTACGTTACATGTATTGGTTTGTATTTATTTAAGAGTGAAATCCCAGTTAGTATGACTTTGTATGTTCAAAACCTTCTTTTCTCTGACAGATCGGTGTATCAGCAGAGATGTCATTCCCTCCTCACCTGAACCAAATATCCCAGTTACCCCCTGGCATTTCCCCACACAGTTTTCTGGCTTTCCCACCACTGTGCCTACAGGTACGTCATGGAGATGAAAGATGTATATTCATATAGCCATATGGAGTGCTTATGACTTTCTTAATCTTTATTTATTTTATTTTATTTCCTCAGCAAGTCCAATAATGCCAGTCCCTGTTGGAATGATGACTCCATCTCCAGCGGTATGTACCGAGACTGCTGAAATGTTTGCTTTGATTTCCTGAGAACGAACATTTAGTCAAAATATCTGATTTGAATATCAACCCTGTTACCAGGATGAGAGAACACTTTGGTGTAACCTTTTCTTGTATTCTGTGATATTTTGCTGTACTGTGTAATATCCTGTTAATTTATATTCAAGAAATGGGGGTACTCTAAAGACTAATTTACATATTCATTTTATTTTGTTTATTTGTTTTTCTCTTCATTTTCTTGTTAATTGTTATAATGGAAAAAGGGAATGTACTGTTATTTCTTGTGCATTTGCATATTTCACACTTGAATGTTTATTCCCATAAATAAATCTTTTAAAAACAAATTTCAAATTCAGATGCATGGATCTGTGAGCTAGGTATAATCTATTGTGTGGTATAAATTACTTGCTAATAATTGTTCCTTAAATGTCTCACAGGTGTTCATTCAAACTGCAGTGCCAGTGGTTCAGAAGCTGACTCAGGAAGCCGTTGCCACCCGTAACAAGGTCCCAGAGGAAGGTACGGGAACCAGCACAGGGCCGACCACCACAGTGTTTGTGGGAAACATCTCAGAAAAGGCCTCGGATATGTTGGTGCGGCAGTTGTTGGCGGTAAGTGTGGGGACTTTATTCACCAACTTTGTCTGCACAGTTATATTAAATATTTTAGACCCCTTTAAATGGTTAGCTCTCCCGAAAATGAAGATTCTGTCATCATTTAGTCACCTTCATGCTCCTCTTTGAACTCAAATGAAGTTATCCCTCCATTTAAAGTCCATTCACCCAAAACGTTCAACGCTTCAATAATTCATGAAGACATTAATGTAATTCATAAGAAACAAGCGGTTTAATTGAAATCTTCTGAACAGACATAAGCTTTATATCATGAACAGATTTAATTTATGCTTTTATTCATATATAAACATTGATCAGTGCACATAAATGGAGCACATCAAATATGGTGAATGGAAGCTCAATCGTGCTTGCTTGATGCACGAGCAAGTATCAAGCAAGTACAGTAGAGCTTTACAATATCTGATGTGATCTATATATAGTATGTGCATTGATCAAAAAATCTTAATTTGTGTTTCGAAGATGAATGAAAAACTTTGGAAAGGGATGACACGGGAAGGCAAATTTTGACATTTTTGGGTGAACTAACTCTTTCACATCCATTACTTGACCTGATGTTCTTTGGAATGTCTGTTATGTATTATTTATCTCAGGATGTTTTCATAAGTCAGCCTTTCTCTACATATTTTTCTTCTCTTCTGCAGAAATGTGGTTTGGTCCTCAGCTGGAAAAGAGTTCAGGGGGCTTCCGGAAAACTGCAAGGTATAAAGTAATACTATAATAACCCTCAGCGTATAGCTTGTCAGTAGTTTGTAGTCCACCATTATCAAGAAACATCTCTTCTTCATGATTGTTTTTATAATTGTAAACAGGGGCTTTCTTAGATGAGAGTCCTCTGATCTGTATTTCTATCCTATAAAGCAATATTGCTAACGCTAGATAGCTTAAGTTGTGATCTTTAAAAAGGTCACACCTTTAGCTATCTAAATTTGTGTCATCTGTATCACCTGATGTTGTGAACTTATTCAATTTTTACTTGTTTGTAGCATTTGGTTTCTGTGAGTACAAAGAGCCAGAGTCCACACTAAGAGCTCTCCGACTGCTTCATGAGCTTCAAGTGGGTGATAAGAAGTTACTTGTGAAGGTGGATGCAAAGACCAAAGCTCAACTGGAGACCTGGAAGGCCAGTCAGAGGAGACGAAACGGGGTAAGATGTCCTCCAGGACTAATTGCTAAATCCATACAATACATAAACCACAATTCAAGTTTGGGGTCAGTACATTTTTATTTTCTCAAGGTGACGTTAGATTGATGCCAAGTGAAAGTAATTACATTTATAATGTTACAAAATATTTCAAATGATTAAATAAATATTTTGAACTTTCTATTCATCTAAGAGTCCTGAAAAAAAATGTATCCTGTTTCCACAAAAATGTTAAGCAGCTGTTCAAAATTTGATAATGCTAAGAAATGGTTCTAAAGCACAAAATCAGCATATTAGAATGATTTCTGAAGAATCATGTGACACTGAAGACTGACATAATGGCTGCTTTGCCATCAGGAATACATTTTCCTATTTAAAATAGAGGAGTTATTTTAAATTTTAATAATATTATTATTATTATTTTAGTGTAGTTTTAAATTAATAAATGTAGCTTTGGTGATAATAAGAGACTTATTGACTCCAAACTTTTGAATGGTGGTGTACTAATACCATAGACTGTTAAAGAAATGGACACAGCGACCCAATTGATTTCAACGGAGAAAATTGAAGCCTGTTAAAAGCTGATCGCTAGGCGTACTGCACAGACTCAAACTGAGCCTGTCACATGAGCAACATGTATGTCTTATCTTCTAATAGCTGTGCCGAGTGAAATCTGAATAATTCCCTTCCGAATCTCACAGAGATGGAGAGAGGGAGTATTAGCTGTCCATGAGCTAGCAGCAGGATCAACTTTATGACTCTCTATGGCCTTCTCCCTCGACTTCCCCCTGATTGTCTGCGAGATTCTCCTCCTGTCTAGACCGTAATTTCTTAACTGTGCGACGGAGAGTCGATTCGTTATGATGCAATTTTTTGCCTATTTTTACAAAAACTGCTTCTACGGGGCCATAATGTAAGATAACAGGTTATGGAGCCTTTTATACATTGTTATGTTTCTTTAGAAATAAATAATGGACAAATTGAGTCTTTGGATGACTCAGATGTAAAGTTATTCCCTGTCAAAGTGACACAAAAATGAATGGGAGTCAATGGAATGCTAACAACAGGTGAAGTTCTGCTACAATGGCGGCTCCCGCGAGGCTTCAACTTCCGGCTGATGGATTACACCCTTGACTAACACACACACAGAGACAGACATACACACACAGTCATGGCCAAAATTATTAGAACACCTGACATCTGAAAATAGTGACTTTTCTTGCCTCCAAAACAACTGAAAGCTCTTAAATATTTATGGCCACCATTTCATATCTATATATTTTATTAAAGATATAAATTACTGGTATTAGAGTTTGAAATGAATGCTCCTCAGCTGGTTCATTGATTGAAAGAGCTTTTGTATCAGATGTAACAGAAATACATATCTCCTATGCAGGCTCCTCAGACTGGAGAAGAGCCTAAAGACGAAGAGGAGGAAGAGGTTCTGGATGAGGAGACGAAGCGACGTGATCAGATGGTGAAGGGTGCCATAGACAGTCTGATCCGGGAATACTCCAGCGAGCTCTCAGCTTCCTCACAGGATGCTGATGCCCATCAACGCAAGAAACGGAGAGAGAAGAAGGAGGTATTTAGCTTCTCACTATGTGTTTAACCATACTGACCTGGCACGCCTGTTAATGACATCACTGAAAATACTAGGACATTTGGCAGAAAGTTTCACTTCAATTATTTTGACATAATTTATTCACTCACATGTTGACCCAAACCTGTAAGACTTACTTACTTTCTCAAAAGTTATCATGTGACTTCAGAAGACTTGGAATATAGCACTTAAGTCATATGAACTGC
>JAQIUQ010007449.1:0-20000 GCA_030378365.1 Hybognathus amarus | reverse complement strand
ATTTCGATAGTCACTTTAGACGTTCTACAAATTATAAGTAACTTTTCAACTACATGTCAACTAACTCTCATTAGAGTATTAGTATATTATAGTAGACTGTTAGGTCATGGTTAGGTGTTAGGCTTTGGGTTAGGAAAATAAGTTTACTTGTAGTCACCAAATTACTTATAGTCAGTTTAATGTCTGTTGGGGGACCAACAAAATAAAGTGTTAGCAGATATTAAGCTGACAGTCTGCTAATACTCTAATGACAGTTAGTTGACATGTAGTAGAAAAGTTACTTATAGTTAGTAGAATGTCTAAAATGGACTATCAAAATAAAGTGTTACCCAACTGATAAATTATCAGATTGAATTTGTCTATATTTGTGTATTGAAGACAATCATATCACAGTTATTCAAATTTTCCTTCAACTTTGAGATAAAAGCTCATTGTAGGATGGAAACAGATATAATGCTGAATTTTTCAAAGAGACTTGTTGAAAATAATTTAATAAGGTAAGCAAAACATATGAAGAGGGCCTTTGCATAGGAGTCTTAAAGGCACAGGAGGGAAAAAAGGCGCTGTGTGTTCACCAAAGCAAAGTTATCCAGCTGAAAACGCCTAGCTGTGGGCGCTTGAGCGTTTTGGCATTGCAGCTTTTTTCAGTTGAGACGCAGCACAGTTTACTTGTAACCGATTTTGCAGATAATTTGTTTCATACTAAATTTATTCTTCATCCGTTTTGTTCTTTTAGCTCTGCTGGTTGTTGTCATTGTACAGAAAGATTGTTGTGACAGTTGGTCGGTGTGGTATTAGTCCCGCCCTTCCTCCACTATGATTGGATGGCTGGGTAAAACGTGACAGTGATCAGTGCTGCGTTATAAAAAAATATGGACAAGCGTCTATGTCATCACCCATAGACTTTCTGAAGAACAGTTTTGAGGCTGTTTATGGGGGTTATGGATGGCGCCATTTTGAAAAATCTTGGGAAATATAAAATACAAATGTTCAGAAAGGATACAGAGGTGCTATGATGTGTTGTGTCCGATCATGGCCGAGACGTCAAATTCCACTTGGCGCAGCCCGTTATCAGCTGTCAATCAAAGTTAACTGCCCTTATTTGTCATACATTTTTATATCTAAATATGATCTAATTCTAAACTAACGAGTTAGAAAAAAAAATCACCCCCTCACAATTGTCAGGCACTCGGAACATATAAAAAAATACAATAAAAGTCCATTGGACCAACCTGTAAAAGCATGAATTTATGCTGTGAAAACGGACATTATAACATGCTGTCTATGGATATTTTCTCCCTTTTGGGACCTCCCTCTAGCGGATTTAGATGTATTGCAGTTTTTCGCACTTCCAGGTAGGCTTCATTTTTCAGATTAGAATGTTGCCGCTTGGTTTTACCCAAAGTTGAACATTCTTAAATTTTCACCGACCTTTAAAAAAAAATGTTCGAACGCTCAGAACTTCAGTGTAAAAAACCTCTCAGCGCCTCGTCGCTCATGGTGTTTTAAGAATGCGGCTCTCCCATTGAAAACAATTGAAAAAAAAAAAGCCATCTGGGTGAAAAAAAAGCGCTTTGGTGGACACACAGCCTAAGGGTCCGTGAAAGGGTAGAAAGTGAGCATGGACAGATTTTTTTTTTAGCATAAAGACTTGTATGGTCTATATGAAAAAAGTATGGTCTATATGACCCACCTTAAATTAAGAGATTTGAAAAATAACTGAATAAACAAATGAAAACGGGTTGCGACAATACCTTTTATTTTATTAAGTTAACCAAAATAAATTTTTGGCTCGTTAAAATTCATCGAAAGTAAAGTCTGTTCCATACAATCCCACTTCTTTAGTGCTCATCTTTTCATTTCTCTTTGTTTCTCCTTACCTTTCCTCTTTGCTCAGCGTTCACCATTCAGAGCAGAGAGTCACTCTCCATAGTAGTAATTCAATATTGTTTCTAAATTCTATTGTCACAGCTATTTGAGACGTTTAGTTTTTTTGTAGCCTCTCTGTCTCTGGATGGTCAGCATCTGTTTTCATGTTTGTTTATATTTGTTGGTCGACTGAGGCCTGAGGGACAACAGAAGACGACCCTTGGGTGAGACTCCACCTCTCTGATTTCATTCATTTTGCCAAAGTGAATGTATTTGGATGGTACAGTGTATTACAGATCTTTTCAAAACTGATTTAAAGATAAATCAGTAAATGGAAATAATGAACACTGCTTTAAAATCCGCTGTTGCACTGAGAGAAATACACAGGGTGTGTACCAGGTTCATACAAACATCAAAAAGTGTAATAATGCAAGTCAAATTGGTACCCAAGGGCTGTCTGACTGAAAGGTGCGTATGAATGTGTGTGGACAGTCACTTCTTGGTCAAAATGGACGTTTTGGAGAGGTATTCATTAAAAGGGTCAGTTTTATAGGAATGGACAAAACATCTTTGTGTAAGCCATGTTGCTGTGTATTATTTAATTAATCAAACACTTCTGATTACTCCAATAATTGGGCTAAAATACTTTACATTGTTTTATTGTAATTTTATATTTATATTAATATTTTTACTGTTTAAATAAATGTGTGTAAACTAAAGTGTTTATGTTTGTATATGTATGTACATATACGTTTAAAAGTTTTGGGTCAACAAGATTTGTATTTATGTTTTGAAATAAATAAATTTATTCAGCAATAATGAATAAAGGTAAAAAGGCGACCGTAAATACAAATACATCCTATTTTAAATCTTTTTTTTATGAACTTTCTTTTCATCAAATAATCTTAAAAAGGTGTCATTGTTTCCAAAAAAAATGGGAAGCTCAGCATATTAGAATGATTTCTGAAGGATCGTGTGAGACTGGAGTAATGGCTGCTAAAATTCTACTTTGGCATCACAGAAATGAATTGCATTTTACAATAGAAACTGAATAATATTTCACATATCATTTAAAAAATAAATAAAATCAATGCATTCTGGAAGAGCATAAAATATAATCTTACTGACCCCAGACTTTTAAATCTAGTGTATTTATTAAGCATATTTGTTTTGCTGTTTTAATTAATTTATATTGAGAATTCAACTCTTATTGGTACAGACTACATAAATGTTACTACAGCAACCCTGGTAAGGAGAATGTTTAAATAAAGTGCCTAGAATAAGTGAACACACCCATGCTAAAGTTAGTTATACTAAAAAGATTAATAGAAAATCCGCTTTGGAAATTGATCTTAATGTCTTGCCTTAATTTAAAAAAAGAGGAAAACTCCAACCTTTAAGGACACCAATTTTCTTTGTGAATGAATAATGTATCATAAATAAATAAATACATGTTCTTACTTAAAATACTGGGTGCATCAAATTTTTATTGGAATTAAAATAGCCTCACATCATCACGCGCCCTTCACCATACCTAGAGATTGGCATGTTTTATTTCAGTTAGCCTAATAGCTGGTTTGATTTGCATTTAGATCTTATGGAAAGTACCCCAAGCCAATCTC
This sequence comes from Hybognathus amarus, assembly GCA_030378365.1. Classification (NCBI taxonomy): domain Eukaryota; kingdom Metazoa; phylum Chordata; class Actinopteri; order Cypriniformes; family Leuciscidae; genus Hybognathus; species Hybognathus amarus. Next base: position 16,509 of record JAQIUQ010007449.1, on the reverse strand, counting down.
TAGGTATGGTGAAGGGTGTGTGATGATGTGAGGCGGTTTTAATTCCACAATCCAAGGGATCTTTATCAGGATGCATATTATCCTGGATCTATGAAATAACTGGCCTTTAAAAATAAAAATCTGCCTACCTGTATGGGAATTTAACATGGGTGTCCAGATGTATGCACCCTGTATTTTAAGGAAGAACTTTTTTTTTTAATTTCTGATTGCGTATTCATTCACAAAGAAAATTGGGATCCCTAAAGGTTGCATTTTTCCTCATTTTTTTAATCCGAGGCGTTAAGATCAATTTCCAAAAGTTAATTTTTGTTCCACTTTTTAGTCAACCTTAGCATGGGTGTGTTCACTTATTCTAGGCACTGTATATTTGCGTGTATGTGAACTAACCCACCTTTCCTCCTTAAGGCCTAGTTTTAATGTAATTTCTGGCAATGAAGTAATCTCTGACCACAGAGAGAAAAGTCTGCCACAGACAACTGTGAAATCTTTTCAGGTCGAATCAGAGAGGACGTATCATATCTTTAGTGCAAAATTTAAAAAAAATATATGACTCTATTTTAAATATTTCAATTATTATAAATAGTCCATAATCATGTAGGATGATATTTTTAATGTAGTATCCAAAAAAATGTGTACAATGAAACTTTAGATATGAAACTTTTTATGGAAGAGGAATACTGTGTGTGCATCTGTTGAGTGTAAGTTCTGAAATCATGAGATTTTCATCTGGCTTCATTATTTTAAACCTCATTCTGTTTCCAGGGAGATTCTGGAACTTTGCTCTTTTTCTATATATGCGTTCTCACACTTACATTAACTAATTTCTCTCTCTCCCCACCGGAAAACTGCAGAAACTAGAGGAGGAGAAGGAGAAAGAAAAACAGCAAATTGAGAAAGAGAGGAGAGAAAGAGATAAAGAGAGAGAGCGAGAGAAAGAACGACGTGACCGAGAGAGAGAGAAGGAGCGGGAGAGAGAGCGACAGAAGGAGAGAGAAAAGGAGCGAGAAAGAGAACGAGACCGCGAACGTGAAAGAACAAAGGAGAAAGAGCGGGAGAAAGAGAGAAGTCGTGATCGCAGTAAAGACAGAAGCAGATCAAGGTGTGTATTACTAGAATCTTTTACAAACATCTGTATTTAAAATTTGACTGACACGTTACTTAATAAAATTGTGCAGTTTGCCAGATTAAATGATATATATATATATTTTGAGATTTCCCATTTTCTGTTTCGCTCGGAAATGCATCACATTACTTAATGTGTGGCGAAATCCCATTCCATCTTATTTTAAAAGATGTCATGAAATTGCCTTAGGTTACGACTGTAACCATGGTTCCCTGAAAAGGGAACAAAACAATACTCCTTCCAAATCAACTCCACCACCTCAGGGTGCAGTCTCCAATGCCCAGGCCTGAGGCCCTCCATCAACAGGATGTCTGCTCTCTGATTCAGGTGCCCAGGGATGTATATTGCTCTCAAGGAGAGCTGCTTGCCCTGGGATCACAGGAGGATCTGGTGTGCCAGTCTGCAAAGAGGGTGCAACCGCAGACCCCTGATGATTTATGTACGAGACTACCGATGTGTTGTCTGAGCGGACAAGAACACGATAGCCTCTAAGGTCTGGGAGGAAGGACCTCAGAAATACAGACATCCTCTCCAGGCAATTTATTTGACACAAGAGATTATGACCTCTACATGTACAAAAGGCCAAAAAGAATTACATTGGACACAGCTGCCATGAAACTCAGCAGTCTCTGAAACTGTTTCACAGTGATGGCTTGGCATCATTTGATTTTGTCTACGGCTAAAAGGATCGACTCGAATATGCTTTCGTGGTAGTCAAGTCCTAAACTACTTATAGAAAAGTGGTCCTCTGTAGTGGAGAAAGCACACTCTTCTTGGAGCTCCGTCTTAAGCCCAAGCATGTGGGTGAGGATAACATGTCTTTGCCGTACCACCATCTCCTCCAACTGCTAGAATTAGCCAGTCGATTATGTAGTTGAGAATAGCTTGTTTTCATATGACGTCACGCCACTGCGTTGCCATTGGCGCGAAATGCAGATGGAGGGCAGGAACTGATTTTCTATATTTAGGAAGCACTAGAACAAACTCAAAATGCCTATGTTTTGCGTCGTAATGTTGAACTAGTTCACTTTTCAAAAAACTTTTGCTGATAATTCACTCACCCCATCTCATCCAAGATGTCCATGTCTTTCTTTCTTCAGTCGAAAAGAAATTAAGGTATTTAATGAAAACATTTCAGGATCTTTCTCCATATAATGGACTTCAGTGGGAACCAGGTCGGTTCAAGTTTTAAAAGAAACTTCAGTACAAACTGCAAACTTGTTAAAATGGCTCTAAACGATACCATACGATCGAATATGGGTCTTATCAAGCAAAACGATCGCTCATTTTAAAAATAAATAACAAAGTTTAAGTTTTATAAGCTCAAATGCTCGCCTTGTTCTGTTTTTTTTCTTGTTTTTTTTTTTTTTGCCGAATGATCCAAATGACTTGGAAAAAGATTTGTTCATTTTGATGAACGAGTTCGAACAGGAGTGCATTACAGAACAGAGCAAGGTGAGCGTTTGAGCTTATAAAACTTAAACTTTGTTATTTATTTATAAAATGAGCGATCGTTTCGCTTGATAAGACCCATATTCATCGTCTGGTATCGTTTAAAGCCCTTTGAACAAGTTTGCAGTTTGTACTGAAGTTTCTTTTGGAACTTGAACCGACCTGGTTCCCACTGAAGTCCATTATATGGAGAAAAATCCTGAAACGTTTTCATTAAAAACCTAAATTTCTTTTCAACTGAAGAAAGAAAGATATGGACATCTTGGATGACATGGGGGTGAGTAAATTATCAGCAAAAGTTTTTTTGAAAAGTAAACTAATCCTTTAAGGCATCGCGGAGAAACCGGGAACACTTGACACTGGTGTGGCTTCCTCCCGAGGGGTCTGGCCTTAGAGGCCTGAGGGCCTCTGGTGCCAGGACCTATTTTCCGAAGCCTTTCTCGAGGGAATGATGGTCCTCAGATCTGTCCTCTAATGGGCTGACTTTGGGATGAGTGCTAAGATGAGTGCAATCTTGACCCTAGAGGCGAATCTCCTTTTGCTGTTGACAGTGCGAGGATCTAGCTGCCAGTTTAGGATGTTCCCAAGCAGCAGGCCCAGGACTCAGGCTCCGGTGAGGGATGAACCTCTGGAACATCACCGCTTGCTTTTTATCCTCCTGGAACCTCTTAACGACAGTGTTGACTGTGTCGACAAAGAGGTCAGGAGGGAAAAGCAGGCGTCCAAGAGGTTAAGCCATGAATGCTTCTTCGTAGCCTCCATAGCTGCCATGGACTGGCCGAAGGCAACTCTTTTCACAGTGTCAGGACCCACACACTCTCCTTCATCCAGGTCCCTTAGCAAGTCATCCTGGAAGATAGTTATCATGACCCTGCCTGACCTGCTGCTGCTTAAGCTTTGCCCAGTATGTTAGATGTTTGTTAGTCTCACGTAGCCAAAACTTCAGACTGACGGCAGAAGGTCTGGACTCTATTGCAGCTTTTCTTGACCAAGGACCGCCCAAGAGGACATTTGACTGATATGTAATGCAACCAATCACAGTTTGTTTTGTTCTGAACCATGTTTAGGGGGGTGACAATATAATGTCGATGTCCCTAAAATAATAGACTGGTGTGCATCTAATAAATGATTCATTCAAGGATACAACAATGTAGCAGTGAATTGCACTTACTTCCAGAAAATCCAGGATTAAGTTGATCCTAGTAAGCGATAGCAATGTGCACTGTCAGCCCCCTTGAGAGCTAACCGTGCATGCTCCGCTCCCAAGCAGATAACACAAAGATCGTTTATTTCCCCCACCGTAAGATAGCGAGGTAATGGGGAAAACACAATCTCAACTGCTCAGTCACCAACTTTTCTTTCTAATGTAGTGTATTATTTCATCTCTATCAATTTCAAAGAGATTGTCTGTTTTCTAATGTTCTCCTAAAAGTTCAGATATACGATGCACATTAAAATGTATAGTCTGTATAGTATTGTTTATCTTTAGGGAAAACTGAAGCAAACAAACCTTAATTACTTTATTTGTAAAGCATCTTTCAAACAGTGTTTCTCGTAGTGCTTCATATGACTGAATATATAGAACATGTGCAACTATAGTTTATAAATAAATAGGACAAATGAAAAAGCAGTAATTCACTAAAACATAAAAAGAACATACAATATAGGTAAATAAAACAAAAACCCAGTCCATCAAAAAACAAATATTAATAATAAAGTAAAAAGAATATAAATACCTACTTATATTTGTAAAAACGTTTTAATAGTGTTTTTAGAGTAAATGTTTTTTTTCTAAGAGTGGTTCCATCATATAAAAGCTTTGTGTCTATATCCTTTGTAAGTGTTGTTTATCTTCTGTAAGTAGTGTAATTGCTAGTTTCTAATGTACAGAATAAATGTGTGTGGGCGCGATTTTGTTTTGAAGGGAGAAGAGTCGAGAAGAGAAGAAAAGGGAGCGAGAGGAAGATGAGGAGGAGGCGTACGAACGACGGAAGCTGGAGAGGAAGCTTCGTGAAAAGGAGGCAGCCTATCAGGAGGTTTGAAATCTTTATCTTTCTAGAAGACCATAAAGAAACATCACAGATAACATGATTTCCTTGCTCTTTGCGAATTAAGAATTTTATCTACTTTAAATATATGTTGAAATTAAATAATTAGGTTTTGGCTCCATAAAGTGCAGAAAAGCTGGTGAGAGAATATCTGTGCTGTTTCCAGAGCACTCCTTCTGTCTCTGGAGCTCTGTAGTGTCCTGCTTATAAATCATCTGACCTCCTTTATTCTCAAATGCCAAACAGGACAAACAGAATTGTGCTTGAAACCGAACACAGAAAATACTGTAAAGTTTGTCTTTCACAGCGCCTGAAGAACTGGGAGATCAGAGAGAGGAAAAAAGCAAGGGACTACAGTAAAGAAACCGAGCGAGAGGAGGAAAGACACAGAGAGATGGTAAGAATAAATGGATGAAAAAAATATTATACATGCAATAACGATTCAAGTTTTTTTTACAATGTCTTGCTTATTAGGACTGCATTTATTTTATCAAAAATACAGTACACATTTTGTGAAATATTTACATTAAAGATTAGTGTTTTAATATATTTTAAAATCTATTTATAAATGTTTTAATATATTTTTAAATTGCCAGTCTTCAGTGTCACAATGATCTTTCAGAAATCATTATAATATGCTGTGTTGGTGCTCAAGAAACATTTTTTATTAATGGTGAAAATATGGTGATGCATGCTTATTTGTAATAATTCATTTTGTAATATTACATATATATATATTTATAAAATGTTATGAAAAAAATTATAAATTTTTTACTGTCTGCAAAGTTTTGAACTGTAGTGTTCATATTTTTACAAAAAATGTTGGCCACATCTTGCCTGAGTAAATTAGTCTAGCACACACAGAGAACTTAACGGCCACATAAAATCATCTTATATATAGTGTGATCATTCAATATATCACTCTAGTGGGCAGAGAAAATGATGCAAGTAAAGCTCATTATTTTTCTTCAGACTAAAGAAGCCAAGCGCCTGAAAGAGTTCCTGGAGGATTATGATGATGATAGAGATGATCCCAAATACTACAGGTACAAAACTATAGAAATTATGGTACGTTTTTTTTACTTGTCAGGGTAATTTTTTGTAAGAATACACAAAAAGTGTGAAAATATTATTGAATTGTTATTTAATATCTTAGCTGACCATAGTTAAAAAAAACACCACCAAAAGACTCCTTTCACCCTGTATTTTTTACTTGTCTTGCTCTCGGTTTGTCTCTCTCAGGGGCAGTGCATTGCAGAAGCGATTGAGAGATAGGGAGAAAGAGCTGGAATTAGATGAGAGAGACCGAAAAAGAGAGAAAGATGAGTTGGAGGAGATCAGAAAGAGACTCCTAGCAGAAGGACACCCAGATCCTGATGCTGAACTTCAGAGGGTACGTATTTGTGTGTGTTTTTATGTCTGCATTTATCTGTGTGTGTGTGTGTGTGTGTGTAACTGTGTGTTTTTTTTGCTTTAAAGATAGAGCAGGAGGCCGAGAAGCAGCAGCAGCCTCCTTTAAAGCAAGAGCAGAGTGAGGAGGTGCTGCCAGTCTCCCGTGAGGAGCATCAAAGAAAAGGAGGTGTGGAGAAGGAAGCGTGCTCGGACAATAACATCACTGACCAAGAGGAAGATGAAGAGGAGGAGGATGATGATGACGACCGAGAGGCCAAGCCATGCCTGAAGCCCACACTTAGACCTGCTTACAACGGCACCTTCCGTCTCTTCAGCCAGTGGGAATGCCTCACCCCTCACACCCATCAGCGAATCACCTCGGGACAACATCGCTCCACATGAGAACTCTTCACATGAGGCCCCACCCACATAAGAGCTCCGGCCTAAGATAGGCCTCAGTCTCAAACTAGGTCTGTGTGTTATTAAAATTCAGCGTCACAACAGCATTTGAGCTGATGTACAGTGCTGCTCAAAAGTTTGGGTCAGCAAGATTATTATTATTTTATATATATATATATATACATATATATATATATATATATATATATATATATATATATAATTTTTTTTTTTTACAAAAATAGTCAAAACGGTAATCTTTGGAACATTTTACAGTTTGAAAGAACTGTTTTCTGATTCATTATTTTTTAATGTATTTCTGTGATGGCAAAGCGGAATTTTCCGTATCATTACTTCAGTCACATGATCCTTCAGAAATAGATAGTTGAAAGAAAAAGAAATAGCATCTAAAAAACAACAGACAGGCATTCTTATACACATACAGTCACACTTATTGCACCAGTCCTGCAATCAATTCAGTTCACTTTAGCAGCGTCGATTACAGTTATTGCAGATGGGTAAAGCTGTTTTTGTTGTCTGCCTGACCGTAATAGTTCGTACAGGGGGTGGCCTGGGTTAGAAATGTCCTTTTAGAATGTTCTAGATTTTTTTGAGCCAGCGGGAACTGTGTAGTTCTTCCAGTGTGAAGAGAGGGCAGCCAGCGATCTTCCGTGTGGTGTTGATGACCCTCTGGAGCGCTTTCCTGTGAGCCACTGTGCAGCTGGTGTACCACACACATATGCAGTGTGTCAGCACAGCCTTCTATAGAGGCTTGGTAGAAGGACACCAGCAACCTCTGTGTGATGTTGTTCTTTCTGAGTACTCTCAGGAAATAAAGTCTCTGGCTGGGCCCTTTTTAGCAGCTCAGAGGTGATCTTGCTCCTGGTTAAACCCTCCTCAATGTGGACGCCTAGGAAGCGGAAGTCTGCCACCCGCTCCACACAGTCCCCGTCGATGATTAGAGGTTGAATGATTGTTTTATTTTTCCTGTAGTCTGATAATAGGCTCCTTGGTCTTTGCGGTGTTCAGAAATGGGTTGTTATCGCTGCACCACACTGTCAGACGCTCCACCTCGTCCCCGTGGGTAGACTCGTTCCCCCCAGAGATGAGCCCCACCACTCTGGTGTCATCAGCAAATTTCACCATTGTGTAGCTGTGGTGGTGGGGGGTACAGTCATGAATAAAGGGAATAGAGCAGGGGGCTCAGCACACAGCCCTGGGGGAGCCGGTGCTGAGTCTTAAGGCCTTAGATGTGTGATGGCCTTCTCTGACCCTCTGTCTACGCCCAGAGAGGAAGCTGTTGCTCCATGAGCAGGTACAGTGTGGAAGCCCCCGGTCCCTTAATTCAGATGCCAGTTTGTGCTGGAGGAATGGTATTAAATATTGAGCTGTAATCCACAAAGAGCATCCGCACATAGCTCCCCTGCTGCTCCAGATGGGACAGTGCAGTATGGAGGGCTGTAGTTACGGCATCTTCTGTGGATCTGTTCGCTCTGTAGGCAAACTGGCGGGGGTCAAGTCCTCGGGCCAGGAATGCTGTGATGTGCCTCCGGACCAGTTTTTCAAAGCACTTCATCACTACAGGTGTGAGTGCAACTGCCCGGTAGTCTTTGGGCTGGAAATATGGGGTTTCTTGGGTAGGGGGACAATGGTGGAGGACTTCAAACAGGGTGGGACAGTGGATTGGGCCAAGGACTGGTCTGAAAGACTCAAGCCAGCTGGTCTGGCGCAGTCCCTCAGCACTCGTCTCCTGGAATGCCATCAGGCCCTGTAGCCTTCCTCAGGTTGATGGCCTGCAGTGTGCGCCTCATGCCCCTCCACTGTGAAAACGTAAGCTGCTGTGAGGTGTGGGCTGTCTCTGGTGATGTGCACCTCAAAATGGTTAAAAAAATAGGTTCAACTCCTCTGCCAACTTGATGTCACTATCAGCAGCTCCGAGGTTGGCCCTGTAGTTGGTCAGATGCTGGACTCTTTGCCACATTTGCCTGCTGTTATTACTGCAGAGGAGTTCCTCAGTCCTCCTCCTGTAGTTCGATTTGGCCTCTCTGAATGCTTCTCTTTAGGTTAGCCTGAACCCTGGACCTGAAGGTGATCTGTTCCTCTCCTCTACCAGCTGCTGGACCTCCAGGGTCATCCATGGCTTCTGGTTGGTGTAGACCAGATTCGTTTGTCCACTGTGACGGTGTCTGTGCAATTCCTAATGTAGCATAACACACTGTCCATGAACACCTCCAGGTCCTGATGTTCAAAGACCCCCAGTTGGTCTGATCAAAGCAGTCCTGCAGCTGCTGAGAGGCTCCCTCAGGCCATGTTGCAACAGTCTTATTGATTATAGGGTCTTGTTTTCCTGCATGGGGCATATGCAGGATCAATTGTAGGGACAAATGGTCTGACTAAACCAGATGTGGTAATGGCCTAGCCCTGTGGCCTAATTTGATGTTGGAACAGACCTTGTCCAGTCTATTTGCTCCTCTGGTGTCACACTTTACATGCTGATACAATTTAGGGAGTACTGCCTTTAGGTCTGTATGATTAAAGTTCCCTGCGATGATCTGCACAGCTTCGGATCGGTAAATGTGCTCGGCTGACTGCTAATGTTCTCATAAAGAAGTCCGATAGCTGATTTAGCGTTAGCATCCGGTGAGATGTAAACAGCAGTTATCATGACCACAGTGAACTCTTGGGAGGTAAAAGGGCCAGCATTTAACAGTCACATACTCCAAGTCTGGGGAGCAGTAGCTGTCTACAGTTACTGTGTTTGTACACCAGCCTTTGTTCACGCATACACAGTCCCCCACCTCTGCTCTTACTGGAATCTGCTGTTCTGTCATGACGCTGGGTTGAGTCTGCGATGGATGAACGAAGCCAGGTCTCCGTAATCAGCAGAATGCAACTGTTTTTCACAGTGGTGTTCACTGCAATCTGTTGGCACAATTCATCCATTTTATTTGGCGTTTGTGAGGCACAGTTAGCGGAGTGGTGTTTTGAATACTTGCCTCCATAGCCTAGCTAGCGCGCCAGCCCTACAGCCTCGCTTTTGCCTCCTTAATCTGCGCCGCCTTTGCCTCAGCCCCGCCAGGATGGTAATCCATTGAGAGCCGGTGCTCCTCGTGACTTCAGCCGGAATCTTGTGTATATGCAGAAACTCTGTTGTAATGCTGCGTTCGTAGCCTCGTCCAATTTTCAAGAGCTCATGTCTGAAAGATATGCATAGGTGTTATTTGCCCAACATCATATACATGAAACAAAAATACCTAACCAGCCAAGGCACCCACTGGGAAGCACTTAGCTGATGCACCTGTGTGTGCCACCACTATGAAAAATCATTTGAATATGATGATTTGCTGCTCAAGAAACCTTTATAATTATTAATTGAATGTGTCCTTGCTGAATAAAAGTATTCATTTATTAAAAGAAATATTTACCCCAATCTTTCGGATGGTATTTTAAATTAAAGGGTATCTAAACCCCTGGTCAGAGCCTGACTCCACCCACTGGCAATATTTGACAAATGCTGAAAAAGTGGGCAGATCCCAGCGGAGATGGAGGGGATGAAATAGATACTAAAACACTCTATCCTGATCGTTTTCAATACTCGCAATTCCAACTCCTGACTGGTTTTGACGAAACAAGCTGTTTTTTATACTGCCAAGGGCGTAGCTCGTACCAAGAGCATGGTGAGCTGAAACCTGTGTCACGAAGTGCGGAACATCCAATCAGGAAAATTCAACTGCAATAGCCACCGTTCAACCTGAAGAGGGCAGCACTAAGGCGTTTTTACACCACATATTGTAGAAATAAAACACTTTATACACAAATGTCAAAAATATTAATAAAGATCCATTCTTACAGATCATTAACTAAAAAATGGTTTAGGGTTTAGTTACTCTTTAAGATTTAATGAAAACTTCAATAGTTACTTTAACCTGAACCACTTAGCAACTTGATTCAATTTTTTTTTTTTTTTTTTTAGCCTTAGATGTGATGAGTTATTTTTTAATCATCTGGCTAGCATTGATACGATGTTAAGCATTCAATATCTAACTGACAGGTGACATCATATTTTTTGCATAGTGAACTGCATTTGGTCTTTTGTTTTACATACAGAGCTGTGATTGGCCTTGTCTTCCATGTTTCTATTTAACCATCTATTGCCACTCGCCCATCATCTTTAAATCACAAAAAAATTTCTTCTTTTCCGCATTCAACTTTTTTTCTCTCAGGTGCTGCAGGAAGTCCTAAAATGCCACAGGCAGTAAGACGAAAGGCTCTTGCTGTGGTGGACAGTGTCTTTAACAAGTTTGATGATGAGGAGACAGAGGAAGCACCCAAGAAGAGGAAGCTGGTACCTCTCGATTACAGTGAGGATGAGAGGGGAGGTCTAGCCTAGATGGAGCAGAGGTCACTGGGACACGACCTGGTGTAAACACAGAAGAGAAACGAAAACATATCAAGAGTCTGATTGAGAAAATTCCCACAGTCAAACAAGAGCTGTTTGAATTATCCACTGGACTGGAACATGGTGGACACGGTGAGAGAAAACACTATTAGACAAGCCTACAATGTGGCCTGTAATTACTCCAAGATATTGATCAGTAATGTGTTGATGCAATGTATCAATGACACTTTTTCTCACTCAGACATTGATGGACAGGAGGATCCGCCCCTGGATCAATGAAGAAAATCATAGAATACATTGGAGAGGAGGAGGCCACACTAGTTGACTTTGTCTGTTCCAAGGTATGTTTGTCTTTCTATCTGGGTGGTAATCTTGTTTCTTCTCCTTTCTTGGCATTACTTTGTTTTTGTCTTATTGCAGGTCATGGCTCACAGCACACCAGAGGGAATTCTGGATGATGTTGCCATGGTAAATAGCACACGGAAAAGTGTCTACAGACACACCTAATATATACTATAAATACTATATTAAATCTCCCAAAACTTGTAAAGTCAGTAATCATATTTCTCCCTAAATTCCTTATGTCACATTATATTATATTTTATTATAGTTGAACCATTAAGGTTGTTTGCACTGTGAAATGATTTGACACTTAAGCACATTTATCATTACCACAGTGCCAAAAATCTTATTAAATCCCATCAAATTATTATTATTCTCATACCAGTACCAGTAAGTCACCACAAACGCTATGAAGTATTTACATTTATTTAAATGAAATCAGTAATGTAGTTTTTATAGTGAAAGTTTTACTGTGTGGATAATCAGGGATGTGTTTTCTACAGGTACTGGATGAAGAAGCGGAAGTGTTTATAGTGAAAATGTGGAGACTTCTGATCTACGAAACAGAAGCCAAGAAAATCGGCCTTGTAAAATAACATGAACAGAGAGAGAAATGAGCAGGAGAGACGGTGAAGGAAGCCTGGCTTCTCCTGCTTTTAGATTCTTTAAATTAAAGTATGGTGGATGAACACCACAGACTGATGCACTTCAACTCTTCCTATATACTCTAGAGGATTAACTGCACAGCTACAGTATGTGTGGTCCTGTGCGCATGTGTACACTGGTGTGAGGTAGTGTGTGTGTGTGCGCATGTGTATGTGTACACTGATGTGTGTATGTGTACACTGGTGTGAAAGAGAGAGATTGTGAGTGTGTATAATAGGCATGTGCCAGTTGGTCTGAAAGCATTGCCAAAACTGTTTAAAGTTGAAAGTTTCTTTAATGCCCAGATTAAATGGAGTCTAGTTCGGCTGGCTGTTTTCCATTTACTTAGTTGTAGGTTTTATTTAATTCTCCCAAGTCTAATTTTAGCACAACCAAGTTCAATCAGCTTACGCCCCCCCCCCCCTTTTATTATTTACGTGAACTCAGTTGGTTTTTACTGTCTACTTTCCTCATTACAGAAAAGAATGATGATTTATCTTGTGTGTGTGCTGTATCAACAAAAAAATTATGTTTAAATGGGGATTAAATATCTAATTGTAAATGTGCTGAATGAAGCCATACATGTGGAGAAATGGGATTTTCTCCAGGTTTGTCTGGTTTTGCAGCAGTGGTTTTGAATGTGGTGTATTATGCACATACCAGCCCATTTGAAGGTTTGTTTCCATGGTGATTGCTTTGACTTTGAAATATTAAAATGTTTGATTTTCTAAACTGGAACCAGTACTTTTTTGCTACTTTTATCTCATTCTCTCTCTCTCTTTTTGTTTGTAGTTTTCAGATCTAAAATCATGCAGATACAAGTTGTTTTGAGACTTCACACTGCCATGTTGACAACAGATTAGTAACAAAGATAAGTTTGTTTTCTTCCTATAATTGTGTTCTCTATACAGTGTATTTTGCATAAATGACATTTGTAATTAATGCAATTAATTTTTCGTATTTTTCGTAATATGGATATGGAATAATATGGAATTTAAAAGCAGCCTCCAACTGACTCCATATAAATGTCCATATAACTTCATTCACTGGGTGGAAATGGTGGAAGTGTTCAAAAGCATTTAAAGGGATAGTTCACCCAAAAACAACACTTACTCACTCTTAAGTTGTTCCAAACCTGTATGAGTTTCTTTCTTCTAAAATGTCATCTTCAAATTAAGATATTGTAGCCCTCAATCGGGTCATGGGGTCTATATGACCCCAATCAACTTTTCCCTTCATCTCAGTGTAATAAGATTTATATATATATATATATGAATGAGAAATGTAAAAAAAAAAAACGAAATATATTTCTTCATGTAAAAAAATCTGCATAAATCAGAATTTTTTTACACAGAAATGAAGGCCTACTAGAGCAGCATGAAGAATTGAGGAATTGTGTGGTACATGGATAAAAAAGTAGGCTAGATTATATATCCAAAAACACAGCATTAATGAATAACTAAAAATAAAAAAACATATTATTTGTATGATTAAAAATGTATAATTTTTGTAAATTTTGGAACAAAGACCATTTGAAGGTTAAAGAATGTTGGTAACCAGACAGTTGATGGCACTTATTGAAAAAAAAAAAAAAAAAAAAAGATACTATAAAATTCAATGGCTACGGTCAACTGTCTGGTTCAAGTACACCTGGCTGCAGCCTGCAGATCGGGGCGGGGCTACACGTAATTACTCGGGATGCAGGTTGTCGCCTCACTCGAGTAACGAGAGCTAAATTGACTAATACAAATTCAGAAATGCTCTATTCACTTTTTTTATTTAGCACATACGTTATTTCTGTGATGTAAGTTAGGGCCTACGAATCAACGTGAACTTGTCGTCCTTGTCGTGGCCTGCATGTGCAAGTATCTCGAGGTGAGTGAAGTGAACAACTAGTGAATTAAGTATGCAAACTGTTCTACTCGGATATTTGGTGTCATTTCCTCATGTTGCAACTGCCTGCGAGAAGAGAGAAAAAAGGATGTTTACATGTATGTGTTTTACCATTGTTGTCAAACATCGTTTCAGTAATCACTAATGTTTAAGACTACAAGATAGTCAGAGTCCATTTTCACCTGTCGCCAAGTGAAAAACTAACTACAGTAGCCTACCAGTAGCAGTTTTAGGCCATGTCCACACAAAATACGTTTTCGTTTGAAAACGTATATTTTTCTTCTCTGTTTTGGCCTTCCGTCCACACTGAGACGCCGTTTTAAGTCAACGAAAACGTATCTTTTGGAAAACGCTCTCCAAAGTGGTTAAATTTGAAAACGCAGTTTTTGCGTTGTAGTGTGGACAGTGAAACCGGAGGTATTTCAAAATGTCAGTTTAGTCATGTGATCCATGCAGTACCAATAGATATTCATGTTTATCGGTATTGTGCCTGTTATGTTATTCATTTTACACTGTTGCTAAAATAAGTTACTTTCTATGTCACTTAATATGTGATGTTCTTCATAGCACAGTACTGCAAAGATGACAGATAATGTACTCACATTTGCTGTCCAGCGGCAAAACAGGAGAGCAGTTGCATTTTAGACCAAACATATGGTGACTTAATGCGACCTGGACGCACCAGTGATGGTGAGCTATTTTGCTAAATAAAATTATCCTGTTATTGTGCGATAACATTATTATTTATTTTCCCATCTGTATCATCTCAGTGAGCTTTTGTGAAGTTTCACGCATGCGCAGTACAGTGAATTTAGAAGTTTCTCATCCACACTGAAACGTCGGAAAATGTTATGTTACTATGCGTATTGGCACATCGGCTGGTAACACATGTGTCACTGACATTTTCGCGACACACTGACACTGACACTGACATGGTCAGGTGGACCGACACCGAGTCAGAGAACATGTCGCCGTGTGTGTGTAATGACCCCTTCAGTAGCTTGGTGTATGACAGATGAATCGAGCAGCTAATCTGACGTAATTGTGACACACAATCCTAAATAAATAGCCTAATTAGGGCCCAAGCCCTGAAAGGGCGCAGAGCCCTATTGTTTTCCTTCCGATTATTTTTTTTTTTTTTTTTTTTTTTTTTCTTTTTTTTTTTTTTTTTTTTTTCTTTTCTTAGCGACTATTCGGGCACTTTTGGGGCCCTTAACATGCTCGAAAACTCTGAAACTTTGCACACGGGTCAGAACCCGCGGCCATCAGAGCCGGGCTGAAGCTGGTACCCGGGCGTGGCAGGGCGGCTCGTCAGCGCCCCTGGAATGGGGTCCGAACACCTGGTCCATAACTCAAACACACTTGCATGTAATAATATGAAACTCGGTACACATGTCGATAGCAGAATTTCATCTCATACCTTCGCGTTCTTACTTTTTACCCCAGCCCAACAGGAAGTCGGCTATTGAGGTTTTTTTGTAAAACACACGCAATGAACTTTTAAATACTCCTCCTAGAGCTCTGATCCAAATTCGACGAAAACTCGGTCAGCTAGAAGTCAAGACATTGAGGATGAAAGTTTGTGTGGGGATTTTTGATATCTCGAACGGTTTGGCCGCTGGCGAGGAAAACGAAACTATGGCGAGAAACGTGAAACAGGAAGTGTGTCATAACTTCAGCATACATTAACTGATCTGGATGAAACTTCAGCAGTGCGTTCGCTGTAAGAGGACGATCACATGGATGTGACTATTGTGAGTCAAAGTTATAGCGCCACCAACTGGCAGCAGGAAGTGTGTCACTTTCAAAATGCTTTGAAATCACCCTCTTATTTTTACCCGATTTGCTTCAAACTTCATCTGTATAATGTACATACACGGCAGATGAAGACCTATGAATGGATTCTTGATATCTTTGAAACTGTTGCCGTGGCGACGCATCAAACTTTACCATTCTTTTAGGATGCATTCTTTTAGGGATTCGAACATTTGTCCATAAATCAAACACACGTGCATGGATTAATATGAAACTCGGTACACTCATAGATCACATCAGGCCAAACAACTTTCGTGCTCTAAGTTTTACGACAGTTCAAACGGAAGTCGGGAATTATGTTTTTTTTTTTTAAATAATTGTCCTAGAAAAACATCAAATTACAACCCATGCTGTTACCAATCACCACCAAACTCGGTGTGCATGAAGTCAAGACATTGAGGATGCTATATTCCGGACGGATTTTTGATATCTCGAACGGTTTGGCCGTGGCGGATTTTTTTGACTAAAAAAGGACACATAAAGTGTGTTATAACTTGGTTAGTTTTACTGACAGTTACAAAACTTGCCGTGTATATTGTTCTATTCAAGCCAAACAACTTTCTAATTAACAATAATAAGCTCAAACCCACAGAAAGTCAGATATTGTAGTTTGAATATGATCATGCTCTTTCTGAGCCTAGGCCTGTCACACAGTCTGTGTGTGTGTGTGATTGAGTCTTTCGACACACAGTCTCTGTGTGTGTGTGTAGGGGGAGGGGGCTTAATAATTTCACTGTGTGTCTGGCCTGCTAAAGTAAATACATTTCTTAAGCCTGGTATTTTTTAAATAAGTTTTTGTTTTTATTTTTTATAAGTAAAGACATATAACCTGTTTAATTTGTAGTGCATTGACAATAGTTTTATATAATTAGTGTATTAATTAAATTAACTTGGTCCATAAATCAAAAGGAAGTGTGTTAAAACTTCTGCATACATTAACTGATCTTGATGAAACTTCAGCAGTGTGTTCGTTGTAAGAGGCCGATCACATGGATGTGACT